>LOJH01031419.1:0-10269 GCA_001685095.1 Ellobius talpinus
CCCTCTCTCATGTGTTTAGTGGTTTGGCGTTTTGTTTGAGGCAGAGTCTTACTGTATAGTCCTGTCTGGCCCAGAACTACTCCCTGTGTACACTAGGCTGGCCTTAAACTCAAAAGAAACCAGCCTGCTTCTGTCTCCATAGTACTGAAATTAAAGGCATACACCTCCATACCCTGCCTGGCTTTTTATCATCAACCTCTAGGTCACTTTTATGGTATAATTTCTGTTTTCGTTAGATGATTTCCCTTCCCACCTGTTTACCCCTGTATGTAATAACCCATCTGGACTATGTCAACAGGACTGCAGTAGAAACGAGTGCAGCTATTGCACTGACATATGTCACTGCATATACCCAGGAATGACATGTCTATCTGTGTTTTATGGTTTGGGTAATTTTAAGTTTTCGAGGAGCCATACAAAAAATTTTGCTTGTTGGTTTTGTCTTTCTTTTTCTTTTTTCTTTTCTTTTTTTTGGTCAATCTGATATAAGCTAGAGTTATCTGAGAGGAAGGAACCTTAATTGAGAAAATACCCCTATTTTATTGGCCTATAGCAAGCCTGTAGGACATTTCCTTTATTGATCCCTCGGCAGGTGATCTAGGGATGATAAAGGATAAGAAAGCAAGCTGAACAAGCCACAAGAAATAAGCTATCGCTTGCATTCCTCTGTTATCTCCGTTACAGTTCCTCTTGTCTTTGCTTCTCTGATTTTGTACTGTAACCCCTTGAACCAAATAAAACTAAAACATACACTGTTTAAATGGCTGAGCTCACTTGTTTCTCACTCTCTCCTTTCCTTTTCACTACTTGGAACTCTACCTAGAGTTTTGAGCATACTTGCCAAGTGCTTTACAGCTAAGCTACACCCCCAGCCCATTCTGCTTAAATTTTTTTTCCTAAAAATTCTTGTTTATTTATTTTATTCATTTGTTTTTTGAGACAGGGTTTCTCTGTTTCACAGCCCTGACTTGGAACTTTTCTGTAGACCAGACAGACTTAGGACTCAGAGAACTTGCCTGCCCTTCCTTCCCTAGTGAACCACTATACCTGACTTAAAAAAGTATTTTTAAACACAGTCTCTATGTTGCTAGACAGACACAGTTTCACTAAGTTGCTAGACAGACAGATAGGCAGGCCTTGAGTTTATATTACGATGCCTCTGTCTTCTTGAGAAGTCGGGATGTAGTCCTGAGCCACTAGGTTTAGCCTCATTAACATTTCTTCCAACGAATTAAGAGTTCTGTTTCTCCATTATCCTATTATCGTTATTATTTTCTTTTATAGTCTTTGTAACTAAGATGATGTAGTTTGATTCTGTTGCTGTGTGTCTTGGTTACTGTTAGTTACTGTGAAGAGACTCTATGACCAAGGCAGCCATTATTTTTTTATTCATTTTTTTAAAAGATTCATTCATTCATTTATTTATTATGTATACAGCATTCTGTCTGCATGTATGCCTGTAGGCCAGAAGAGGGCACCAGATCTTATTACAGATGGTTATGAGCTACCACGTGGTTGCTGGGCATTGAACTCAGTACTTCTGAAGAGCAGCCAGGGCTCTTAACTGCTGAGCCATCTCTCCAGCCCCCAAGGCAACCATTATAAAGAAAGTTTTTAATTTCGGGACTTGTATGATTATTATGGTGGGAAGCTAGAGCAGTAGCTGTGATCTTTTCATCCTGATCCTCAAGCAACTGACAGAGAGAAAGACAATGAGCCGGTATAGGCTTTTGAAAGCTCAAAGCCTGCTCCTAGTGACACCCTCTTCACCAAGGTCTACTTCCTAATCCTTCTGAAATACTTGACTAACTGAGGACAAGAATTCCCATTCAACCACTGCACTGATTAAATACTCTGACTAGAATGGTTTTGAAAAGGTTTATTTGGCCTACACTTCCAGGTCACAGTCCATTACTGAAGGTATTTAGTGCAGGAACTCATGCAGGGCCCCCACACATCAATCTAAAAATTTCTCACAGTCATGGCCACAGGCTAATCTCGCAATTGAGATTTTTCTCAAATGACTCTAGGTTGTCAGTTGACAACTGATGCTACTTAGGATAGAAGAGAATTTTTTTTAAATATTTATTTATGATGTATACAATATTCTGTCTGTGTGTATGCCTACAGGCCAGAAGAGGGCACCAGNGGATCTTTGGAAGAGCAGGCAGTGCTCTTAACCTCTGAGCCATCTCTCCAGCCCGATAGAAGAGATTTTGAATTGCATTTCCTTAATGGATTGGGGTGTCAAACTTTCCACGTTGGCCATTTGTATACCATTTACGTTTGAGTTTTCTTCATTTTAAAACCAGACTGTTATTTGAGTTCTTTGTAATAGATTCTGAAAAGTAACCTCTTGTTAATGTGCATTTTCAAAAAGTGTTCAAAGATGGGTGTTTGGTACGAGTTTATAGTCTCAGCATTAGAAAGGTAAGGCAGGAGGATCAGGAGGAGTTAAGTCAGCCACATGGTGACTTTTGAGGCCAGCTTGAAATACATGTAATTTGTCTCTAAAAAAATAGTTCCCTAGATTACCCTCAAGTTTCTGTGAGGAATGGTGGCCCGAGGGTTGCCTCTCTAGCACTAAGATAGTTGTGAAGAATGTATGTGTTAAATGGCATAATTAAATGCTTTCTCAATTAACAAAGGCTTCAAAATGCAGTCAAACAAGGATTCAAACCAACTGTCTTATTCTCAAATTTGTACCTGTAGTTGATTTTGCTTTTTTTTTCGAGACAGGGTTTCTCTGTAGCTTTGGAACCTGTTCTGGAACTAGCTNAAGTGCTGGGATTAAAGGCGTGTGCCACCACTGTGCCTGTGCCACTGTAGGCTGTTCCTGCAGTTGAAAGTGACTTTCAGTGGCTTAGGTATGATAGACCCATCTCTCTTAGTATGTGAATACCTGTTTCCAGGTGTGAGTGACTCTAGGATTTTTTCACCCTTTATTTCCTGACATTAAACCCTTTGGTGATGGGTTTTTAAAGTTCATAGTTTATCTTTTTTTTTTAACTGATTTTTGATCTCTCCACTCACCTACTCAGTGAGTTTGTTTTGTCTTATAAAGACTGACTATAGAAGTCTTTTCATGGATCTGCTTTTAGGGTAACTGATTCATGGGCTAAGGATGTTGTCTATGAGGACTCTTCCATTGTTGAGTACTGCATTTACTTTTCCCTATGTGCTGGAGATGCATATGTGACCATGTTTTGGAATTTGCTAGTACTCTTTAGAATATAATTTAACATGGTTTATTGATAGATACAATTTTTATTTCTTATGTATATGTGTTTCATTTTTGGTTATGTATGTATGTGTGTATGTCTAGGTGTGTGTATATGTGAGTGTAGGTGTCAACGGAGGCCTGAAGAAGGCACCAAATCCTTTGGAGCTGGAGTTAGAGGCAGTTGTGAGCCCCCTGATGTGGGTTCTTAGCCAGGGCTGAGAGATTGGCATAACTTTCATCTTCATTTGCAGAGTCGTGAACAGTTTCTCTGACTTTCACACGTGTATGACACCCATTTGTGTGTGTTGTACTTTCTGTCTTATAATTAAAATTCCGTCCCCCCCTTTTTTTGTGAGTGTTTTTGTTTGTTTTTTGTAGTACTGGCTGTTCTGAAACTCGATGTGTAGACTAGATTGGCCTGGAACTCGCAGAAATTCACTTGCCTCTGCCTCCTGATTGCTGGGATTAAAGGCATGCACCGCTGTGCTTGGCAGCACAAGAACTAAACATTTTTACTTTTGTCTGTGTGCATGGGCACGTGCATCACCCATGTAGAGGTCAGAGAACAACTTTTGGAGTCAGTTTTCCTACCATGTGGGTACTAGGGATGGCTTTGAGTTTGTCAGCCTTGTCATCTACTGCAGAAACGTCATGCCAGCCTTGAACAAAGTCACTTTTAAGCATATATAGTATAAGTAAACTTCCCTTATCCTTAGATCAGATGGTTCCCTTTTCTTAAATCTGAACTGCCATTATTTTACATTTCTTCCCTTGTAGTGTTTGGGGTTGAACTCAACACCTTCTTTATGTTAAGCAAGCATTCTATCACAAGCTGTGTCCCCAGCCTGGTGAACATCTTTTGTATCATGTAATATAGCTTAGACTGAAGGAAAATAGGAATAGCATTGGTACTTCATTTTGACTGGCGTATCACTTTTAAATAATTTCAGTATTTTTTTAACTTTGTATGTATCTGTCTCTGTGTGTGTGTATGAGTGGAGGTCTGAGTGTGTGTGTGTGTGTGAGTGGATGTTCGAGTGTGTGTGAGTGGGGGTTCGAGTGTGTGTGTGTATGAGTGGAGGTCCAAGTGTGTGTGTGTATGAGTGGAGGTCCGAGTGTGTGTATGTGAGTGTGAGTGGAGGTCCGAGTGTGTGTGTGTGTGTGTGTGTGTGTGTGTGTGAGTGGAGGTCCGAGTGTGTGTAAGTGGAGGTCCAAGTGTGTGTGTGAGTGGAGGTCCGAGTGTGTGTGTGTAGTGTGTGTGTGTGAGTGAGTGAGTGAATGTTCGAGTGTGTGAGTGGAGGTCTGAGTGTGTGAGTGTGAGTGGAGGTCCGAGTGTGTGTGTGTGTTGGTCCGAGTATGTGTGTATGTGTGTGATTGGAGGTCCGAGTGTGTGTGTGTGTGAGTGAGTGGAGGTCCGAGTGTGTGTGTGTGTGAGTGAGTGGAGGTCTGAGTGTGTGTGTGTGTGAGTGAGTGGAGGTCTGTGTGTGTTTGAGTGGAGGTCTGAGTGTGTGTGTGAGTATGAGTGGAGGTCCGAGTGTGTGTGAGTGGAGGTCCAAGTGTGTGTGTGAGTGGAAGTCTGAGAGTGTTTGTGAATGGAGGTCTGAGAGTGTGTGTGTGTGAGTGAGTGAGTGAGTGGAGGTCCTAGTGTGTGTGTGTATGAGTGGAGGTCTGAAAGTGTGTGTGTGTATGAGTGGAGGTCTGAGAGAGTGTGTGTGTGTGAGTGAGTGAGTGAGTGAGTGGAGGTCCGAGTGTGTGTGTGTATGAGTGGAGGTTTGAGTGTGTGTGAGTGGAGGTTTGAGTGTGTGTGTGTGTGTGTGAGTGGATGTTCGAGTGTGTATGTGAGTGGAGATCCAAGTGTGTGTGTGAGTGGAGGTTCAAGTGTATGTGTGTATTTGAGTGGCAGTCCGAGTGTGTGTGCGTGCGTGCATGTGTATGAGTGGAGGTCTGAGTGTGTGCGTGTGTGTGTGTGTATGAGTGGAGGTCCGAGTGTGTGTATGAGTGGAGGTCCGAGTGTGTGTGTGTGTGTGTGTGTGTGTGAGTGGAGATCTGAGGACAAATTTTGGAGTCAGTTCTCCCACTGTGTGAGTTCTGTGGATCGAATTCTGGTCATTGTGATTGAAGTGAAGGCAGGTGCCTTTACTCACTGAGCCATCTTACCAGCCCAAAGTATTGTCTATTATGATATTGATAGTGTGTATTCTCGTAGTACTGAGACTATCTCCATATACTTTATACAGTGCTAGCCTAGTTTCCAAGCCTTTCTAATTCATTTGAGTTTAATTCTAAAATGGAGTTTTCTACTTGTCTGTAAACTGAAGATGGACTTAGTAAAGGCTTTTTTTTTCTTTGTTAGGCGCAGATTTGATCTTCAGAATCCATCCCGAATGGATCGTAATGTTGAAATGTTCATGAACATTGAAAAAACGTTGGTACAAGTAAGTAGGCGTTGTCCCTTCCCCTTCCCCCTCATTCTCCTTCCTCCTTTTCCTCTTGTTCTTTCCCTTCTATCATGTTTTAGGTAGGGCTTCTTTAGACCCAGACTGGCCTACAGATCCTGCTTCAGTAGCATCCATTCCTAAATTAGGTGCTTGAGTCACTAGCTCAGTTTGAGGTTTTATTTTATTCTTTAATATATACACTTCAGTTCTAAGATTTTCTTTATTGGATTGCCAAAAGATTAAAGGTATTTTCTGAAATCTTACTGTTTTTGTGGGGGGGGAATTAGAGCTATAATTCATCTGATCATTTAAAGACCATCAGTCTCTTACTATTTTTCTTTTCATATTTTTGAGACTGTGTCTTTTTAGTCCTGGCTGTTCTGGAACTCACTGTGTAGATCAGGGTGGCCTTGAACTTACAGAGATTCTTCTTTCTGCTTCCCAAGTGCTGGATTAAAGGCCTGTGCCACCATACTCTGACATTTTTGGTGAAATAATGTGCTATTTCTATTTATTTCATTTATTATTCAAGCCAGTTTTCTCATAATGGAGCCCTAGTTGACCTGGAACCATAGAGCATAGAGCTTCACCTGCCTCTGCCTCCTGCGTGCTAGATTAAAGAAGTGCCTTGTGTTGTCGTTTCTCCTTACCATAAGCACTCTGAACATAATGTTGGCTTTATGGAGTCATTTTCTTTTTATATGTTCCATGGTTGTATAATAAATGGCTACTTTTCTCTCAGCTAGATTATAATTTGGATGCAAAGATGCTTTATTTTCTATTTCCATTTTCTCTTCTTTTTATTTTTTGGTTTTATGGTGCTGAAGATGGAACCCAGGGCCATGGACTAGGCAAGCACTGTACCACTGACATATTTTTACCCCGTGGATTTTTGTTGTTGCTGTTATTTTGTGTGTCCCTCCCCCTTTTTTCTTTTCTTTTTTTGAGACAGTTTTTCTGGGCTAGAGAAGTGGCTCGAGTGCTCTTCCAGAGGACCCAAGTTTAATTCCCAGCATCCACATGACAGCTCACGACTGTCTGTAACTCTAGTTCTCAGGGATTTGACACCCTCACGCCAATAAACAAAATCAAATATATTATTTAAAAAAAAGAGAGGGTGTTTCCTTGTAGATTTTGCTGTCCTAGAACTGTAGATAACAGGCTAGCCTTGAACTCACAGAAATCTGACCTCTGCCTCCCAAGTGCTGGGATTAAACGCCTGCACCTCCACCTCCCTGACTGAGAAGTTGATTTTTGTGTATGTGTGTAATTATGGGTGAGAGAAAACTTGGGGAGAGTCAGTTCTTTCTCTCCACGTTTATGTGGGTGCTGGGGATGGAACTCAGATTGACAGGCTTGCATAGCTCACAGTTTCATGTGCTGAACCATCTCACTACACTAGCCCTCACCTAATTTTTTTAAAAAAATTCTGTTTTTGTTTTATGTATTTGAGTGTTTGCCTGTTTGTATGATTGTGAACTGTGTGCAGTGCCTACAGAGGTCAGAAGAGGGCACCAGATTCCCTGTAGCTGGAGTGAGCTGCTGTGTGGGTGCTAGCAGTTGAACTTGTTCTCTGGAATAACAGCTGAGACATCTCTCTACTGCCCCTTGTTGAGATAGGCTCTGTCACTGAACCTGGTCCTCAGCCATTTTGGCTAGTGCCTGGCCAGGAAGCTCAATAGGATGACAGCTTGTCTCTTGTGCTTCAGAGACACCAGCTTGCTCCACATATGTGTGCCACTTCTCTCAGCTTCTTGGGGGACTGGGCATTCAAAATCAACTCCTTATGTATACACAGAGCTTTACCCACTGAATCTTCTCCCCTGACCTTTATTTGCTTATTTGTTTGTTTGTTTATTTGTTCATTCATCATCCATTTATTTATTTATTTATTCATTCATCTATTTATTTGTTTGTTTGATTGTTTGTTTATTGTGGTGGTTGGGGTTGAGACAGGGTCTCATCATGTAGCTCTGGCGTCCTGGATCTCACTGTGTAGACCAGTGCTGGCAGTGGAGGCCTGGTGCTTCTGACCTTGAAATCGGTTCATTTCAAGTGATTGTCAGAAAGTAGTTGTTTAGCTGCAGAAGGGTTTTGGGGATGATTTTAAGTAGCCTACTAAGCCATCTTGGTTTTATTTTGAGATAAGACTATCATATTGTGTATCAAAAAATGTCTTCCAAGATGGGCATGGTGGATATGCCTTTAATCACAATACATGGGAGGCAGAGGCAGGCAGATAAGAGTTTCAGGATAGCCAGGGCTACACAAACCCTGTCTCAACCAAAAAACAAAAACATGTCTTCCTATCTTAAGAAATGAAGATTTGAAAGTCAAGTTCAGCCATTAAGATAATGAGTAGTCAGGGATCTGTGAGATGGCTTAGTGGGCAGCACTTGCTGCCAAGACTGGTGACCTGAGTTCAGTCCCTAGTCCCCACATATTTGTCTGATGACTTCATGTGTGCCATTGGTAAGCAATTTTCACATATATTAAAAAAATTAAATGTAAGGATGATGAATAGTCAGTGTACATACCATTTCAGAACCGTTGAATTTCAAAGTCTGTCTTTTTGTTTTCTCAGAACAATTGTCTGACTAGACCCAACGTCTACCTCATTCCGGACATTGATTTGAAGTTGGCTAATAAATTGAAAGATATCATCAAACGGCACCAGGTAATAACCATGATCACTTCAGTGCAGGGTAGTTAATTTTTTAATGCCAAAATTTATACTTTGTGTGTGTCTGCTTTAAAGGAAAGATTTGTCTGAGTTTCTGCATCCCCTGTAGGAGCTCAGTAGTCAGTGGGATAAGTTATGATCGTCTTAGGAGTTTACTTGCGTACTTCAGTGGTCCATATAATCTCTAACTCAGAACCTGCAAGGTCACAAAAGAGAGTTGGTAGCAAGATTATTGCTTACAGGAGGTGAAATGTACTTTAACCCCCCCAGCCAAATGTATTTATGTATGTCCTCTTTGTAAAACAAATAGAAAAATTCAGGTTTCCCTGATCGCTTGATGGCACAAGTATGCTAGAATGCACATATTGGAGGCTCCTTGACTGTGGGGCTTCAAGACCAACTGAGGCAATATAGCAAGACTGTCCACTGCTGCTGGTGTTTTCATCATCTTACTTCATTTTAGGCTGGTTTTTTTTTTTCCTTTTTTCTTTTTCCTGTAATGCTAGTTTTTTTACCACAGTGAAACCTGTGATAGCTGAGAATATCTAGGTACAAAATAATTTTCTGCAAAACATTTCTGTGACAGTGTTTTACTGAGATCTAGAATTGGTTAAGAAGCCTCATGAAATACCTTTTTTCAGCTGCAAAAACTAATAACATTTGAAATATGTCTTATATTTTAGTAAAATATTTACAATCCATAAAAGCAAATAGCTTGTTTTAGTTTATGCATAAAGTTCCCTCTATATATTTACAAATGTTGTTGTCTTTCCCTTACATGTAACATCCTTTCCAAAGATACAAATAGTCTAACTCAGTGTAGTGTATAAATAGTACAGCCTGTTGTTGGGTGGGGTGGTGAGTTCCTTCCTTGTAGAACAAGCGTTACTGCTTTCAACAGATCTAAGCCTTTCTTTTTTGGGGTGTCTGTTTATTATATGATAGTCAAGTGCAACTTAGCTTCATGTGCTTGTTAAGAGGGCAAAAATAGAATAAATTAAACTGCTTGTTCTTGCCTTTAAGCTGAACTTAGGAATTATTTCTACAAATTTTACTGGAGGTAATGCCTACTTATTTTCTAATGTTTATTGTGACTAGTTTATTTATTAACAAATAAGAACACAATTGAGAGAAATAGTAGCATTTCTAGCTGGTTTCATAAAGCCTTCTAGTGCTTCTGGAGTTCAAAACCAGGGAGGGCTAATACATAGTCTCTTGTATTGGAGTTTTATCTAGCTCCAGCCCTGGTTTCATAGAATTGCAGAGAATCAATCTCAGGAGTCACTAATAATAGTATTGTCATTGAACACTAATCTCAACTTCACTGGGACATTTTAGATGAGTTAATGACTCACATGGAATCTATCTTATTTATCTATTTATTTATTTGAGGCAGATTCTTACTGTGTAGCTCTTGCTGGTTTGTAGACGAGGTTGGCCTTAAACTCACTGATATCTGCCTGCTTCTGCTTCTTGAGTAAAAGGCATATGCCATTGAGACAGGCTTACTTATTATTTATTTAAAAATGTATGCATGTGAGAGTACCTGTTGAGGTCAGAGGGCATCAGATTTCATGGAACTGCTAGCTGGGAACCAAGGTCCATTGTAAAAGTAGAGGACACCCTTAACCTCTGAACCATCTGTCAAGCCCCAAAATATTCTACTTTTTTCTTTCCTTTTTGTTTTTTTATTTGTTTGGTTTTTGTTTTTTGTTTTTTGAGACAGGGTTTATCTGTATGATAGCCCTGGATGTCACTCTGTAGATCAGTCTGAGTTCCAACAAAAGTCTTACAAGAGAGCCATTGTTTATTGTTCCTTTTCATGCTGGAGAGATGTCTCAGTGGTTAAGAGCACTTGTTCTTGTAAAGAACCTTTAATCCCAGCCCTCGGGAGGCAGAGGCAGGCAGATCTCTGTGAGTTCGAG
>LOJH01031420.1:0-11778 GCA_001685095.1 Ellobius talpinus
TATTTCGGGGTATAAGCTAGCCGTGGGGGAGCCGGGCGGGACAAAAAGCAGGCCCGCTCCCCATTCACTACACCCCTCACTTCCACAAGCACTCTCTCCTCTTTTTTCTTCTCTTCATTATTCACAGGGTTTACCTAGGGCTGCCAATGTGAACACGGATGAGGAGCTATGTACTGAAACATCACCAGTAGCTTCAGTACTGAAAACAAGGACGTTTTCCTTGTGGCTACCAAAAGCTCCCCTGATCAGATGGTCCAATGAGCCCCACCTGCATCTTTCACTGAATATTTAAGGGCTTAGTAGTGTGTAGAATTGCTGCAAAAATTCCTTATTCCTGGCAGACATAAACTGTGCATCCCTCCACCTTCTAAAATCCTAAGAACAAACTGAGGCATGATTACATCCAAGTTCATTGGGGGAAGCAATGAGTCTATCAGCTTCACTGAGACAGCACAGTGCCTACAATACTGTGAATGTCCCCTAGCCCCACTCCAGAAAGTCTTTACCAGTTTTTGTATAGCCTCATAGGTGGAGCCTAACCCCTAACCAGTTTTCCTGACCTAAATACTCTATCTCTTCCCCAATACCAAGTGCAATTTGGCCAGAATTACATGCAAGAAGTGGTATGGAAATACCCCAAGCTCCTCTATAGTCAACAAACTCTGCTGTGATATTCTTTGCAAGTGAGCACAGCTCAAGGTGTCTGTTCTTTCCCTTGGATTGTCACATAGAACAAGATCCTACACTGGCAACTCCTTTTGCTGTAAATTCATGAATGGCTTGGTCATGTCATGCTCCTAAGACATCACTTTTCAGCCTTTCTCCATAAGGTTACATGCTTACATTCTTTTTGCCCCTATCTTCTGTGATAATCCCTGAGCCCAAGATTAATATTAGTATTCTTTTTAAAAAATTAATATGATTGTGTGTATATGTGTGTTTGTATGTGTATGTATGAGAGAGAGAGGAGAGAGAAGGAGAGAGCGTGTCACAGAGTGGAGACCAGAGTACCACATTGTCGAGTTCCTTCTTCTATTCTACCTTTATGTTGATTCTTGTTGTCAAAGATAGACCAAATCAAATCGGACCTACATATAAAATGCTCTCATCCACTGAACCATCTTGCTACTTGGCCCACAAACTTAGTATTCTTGATGTAAGATTGCTGGGAAGTGAGTAATATTTCTTTTAAAATATATTTAACCGGGAAGTAGAAATAGACAAGATTTCCTGAGTAGATTGGGAGCATGGGAACCTTGGGAGAGGGTTGAAGGGGTGGGGAGAAGTGGGGAGGGGAGGGACAGGGAGGGGAGCAGAGAAAAATGTAGAGCTCAGTAAAAATCAATTAAAATAAGAATAATATTAAAACTATATATTTAACTTTGATTTGTTGTTGTTGTTGAGCCAACATTTTCATTGTTTTGTAAAAATCTTACTATTTTTCTCAGAAAAAATTTATATATTTGCTCTGAAGTTCAGGAATTCCACATTTTTAGCTATATTTATTACAAATACCATGCTTAAACACTTGCACGTAGTGAAAGAGCTGCTCATGTAGGACTCGAATTATTGACAGTGCTGCTATATCAGTCAGTCATCCTCTCGGCAGGTAGCACATTCATCGTTATCCTTTAGGCACACAAAGCCTTGTTTGAATCTTTTTCTCTTAATGAGTGGTGATGAAACGGAAAGAGATAAGAGTTATAAGTATAACCCAAACTATTTACTTAGGGGTTGCATTTACATTTCTGTTTTGGGATGTAAGAGACCTAAAGCAGCATTGCTTATTGCACTTCTTTTTATTACTTTCCTTTTGTGAGATTATAATGTAATAACATCATTTATTCTTTTTCCTCCCTTTAGACCCTTCTTTCTTTCAATTTCATGGCCCCCTTTTAATTAAATATTGTTACACATATATACCTATATATTCCTAATTTAAATAAATATTGTTACACATATATACCTATATATTCCTAAGTAAAACAAGTTCAGTATGTATAATGTTACTTGTATGTATGTTTTTAGGGCGGACCATTTGGTATTGGATAACCAACTGAGGCTCTCTTTGAGGGGGCACAGTATTTTTTTTTATCATGTTAAGCCTTTCTTAGTTGAGTGTTGTTCTTTGTGTAGGGTTGAGGTCTTTTGTTCTTTCCGCTGTCCACTTTGGCATGTCTATTGTTGCCCTTGGTCAGTTCACATTTAGGTAGTTGCGTTAATGAGATTTTATGGATGTAGCCTCTGACATTGCTAGGAGACACAGGAAACTCCCGTATCCTCTGGCTCTTATAATCTTTCCATACCATTTCACAATGCTGCCTGAGCCTTAGGTGCGGCCATTGTTTTGAGGGTGTTTTCTTTGGCACTAGGGTCCACACGTCTGTATCTTGATTGTTTGTAGTTTTTTGAAATGGGGGGCGGGGTGAGAATTATCTTGTAGATATAAGGACAAATGTTTAGAATGAAGTAATGGATTGTTCTGGTTTAATAAAATGGTGGTTATAGGTTCTCTTCCAAGACCCATGACTTTGCTAGCTCTGGGTAGTTGCTTAGGTTTCCAGTAACAGTCTTTGTTTCTTTCTTGTTGAACAAGCCTTAAGTCCAGTTAAAGAGCTGTTGGTTACCACTAAGGTACGTGTGGCACACTATTCCACTCTTGTGGTTATCCTGTCTTGGTAGTTGTTGTAACATAGGCATCATAGTTGGGTAGGACTGTTGATTGCTTCCCTTCTTTGGATGCTTGAGTAATGCTTTCTGTTTCTTAAAAGCTAGTTCTTAGAGAGGAGGATTTCATGTCAGTTCCAGTTCAGGAGCCTTTGGCTCCTGTGTCTAAATTACAAAGTATATTCAGCAATAGAAACTTACCTTTTATCTCTGAGGACCAACCAAAGGCCATACCAGTAGCCTATAATATTATTAAAGTTTCTTGGACAACCCTGACCAAGAGTTCAAGGAGGGTCTCTCATACCTGGTGTTTTTTTGTTGTTGTTGTTGATTTTTGTTTTTTGTTTTTGTTTTTGTTTTGTTTTGTTTTTGTTCTTTTGCTCTTGGAAGGAACATTGGCAGCCCAGATGAGTAAATTTCATTTAAACTGTATGTGTGTGTGTGTGTGTGTGTGCGTGCGTGCACACACACATGTATATGTATAAATATATAAATGCAATATTATTTTTTATAAGTAATATAGTTTTATTTAATAGAGGTAGATAGTTATGATTACTTATGCCTTTTTCAGATATTCATACTGTTGTTATTTCTTGCCCTGTATTTGTTTCCCTCCCCCATCCCTGACAAGAGGTGCCCCTCTTTTCCCTTCCCCAGTCAGATCACGTGTATCCTGCTATTCCCTTAGCTTATCTCATTTCTGAGTTTCAGTTGTTTAGGGAGACTGCTTATCAACCAGCCCTTTCCTTTTACCCCCTTCTTTTATCAAGTTCTTGAGTATCTATTGTTTATTATTGATAACAAGACACTGACATGAAATAAACTTATATATTTAGATACTTGCTCCTCTTTTTAGTAAAAAAATTTATGCATGAAATCTAAAAGAATTTATAGACTTTTTATGCTTTTAAAATTTTTCTTTACATACTGTATATATATACACTAATAATATATATAATTTCATGTTTTTCATTATTTTCTTCAGATACAATTGCTACTGGCAGTTTAAGAATATTTTCAAATTCTTTCCTATATGTTTGTCTACATAATATTTACATATTTGAAATTTGAACTGCTGTGTTTGTCTATATATAAACATTTATGCTGAAAGAATAGTATTTGAAAATTTGCATTTTAGTTCTTATGTTGGAGATATTTCCCAAGCATTTTCTTTTAAAAATTCCATGATATTTTTCAGTTAGGTATTACAGCTTATTATTTTTAAAACTATCCCTCCTCATATGTCTGTAGTGTTTCTAATTTCTGCTCCTATAACAATGTTTTTATTGCTTTCTTTACATTGTTTGTATTCAGTTATTTTGTATACAACCTTGCAAAAATGACTTAAAACTCCAATTGCAATTTTCTATTCTATACAATGAGAATAGTTTCCTCCAAACTTAGTATTGCAGCTGGTTATATAACTTTTTGTTGTTGTTCACCTGTTTAAGACCTTTTTGTACCCAAAGTTATTTTCCTTTTCTATTTGTCTTCTGTAGCCTATGCTTAGCAAACTTCCTCTTTTTCCCTTTTTTACTTTGCCAGGTGTATGGAGGGTCAGTTGATTTAGTCTGTCAACTCTCATGTGGCTGATAGGACTTCATGTCTATGTTTCTCTATCTTCAAAGAGATTCCAAAGGTTCTTCATTAAAACTGAAAAAAATTGTTACTCCTACCCTTAAAGTGGAGTCACTGGTTTTTGACACCTCATTTTAGCATGGTGTAGCTTTAATTAAGTGGGAGAAAAAAATTGAATGTCATCTAAGTGTGTTCGGCCTCAAGCATGAACTGGATAATTTGTATAGCTCATATAAAACAGCTATAAGTAGCTGCGTAGACAAGCATGAACAGGGTCTGCTGGTGGAGTTGTTAACCAAAGGCTTTATACAACTACGTATTTTCTGAGTTCCAATCTATCAATTTTAAATAGCATGCAGATAATTATTTCAGCATTTATTATTTAACAAGATGATATAACTTAGAGGAAAAATAAAGACATTTTTATTTATATAAGTTTATGTTTTCTACAGTTTTGTCAAAAGAACGTGCCTCACAAATCCTGGTGAGGAAGCGCCGAGCAAACACCTTGCTTGAGGAAACTAAAAAGGGCAATCTTGAAAGAGAATGCATTGAAGAACTCTGCAATAAAGAGGAAGCCAGGGAAGTCTTCGAAAATAATCCCGAAACGGTAAGCATTTATTGACACTGTCGAGTCCACACGTAGATACACATTTACAGTCGGAACATTGCCAGCCTGAGCTTCCTTGGTTCCATTTGAAAGCTAATGATTTCGCAGGTCTTTTTTCACGCGTTTCCACTGTCACTTCAGGCAGGCTGCCAATGACATGTGCTCCAGCCAAACTAGATTTCCCTTAAGCCTCATTACCAACAACTAGTATTGACTTTATGCTTTGCAAGTATTTTGTTTCCTAACCAAAGTTTGGTAGCATTGAGGGTTCAGGACAGGAGGCGTGTGAAGTGTGAGTGACCATGTGCCTGTTTTATCACTGTGTTTTTCATTTATTTTGTTTCAGTTGATTGCTGGATTGTATTTGAGAGAGTCTCTTATTCTGTAGCCCCAGCTGCCATGGAATTCACTATTGTCCTGCCTCTGCTTCAGCCTCTCAAGTCCTGTGATTATAGGCTGGTGTGCCCCACCATGCACAACCTAGCTCTAGAAATGGGGCCACCTAACTGAGGTTAGTTATTACGGTGCCGTGTATGCTGAGTGTACGTTGTTCCATAACCTTCGTAAAGTTTCCCGAGGCCACTGATAATCAGCAGTAATCTTTGGTGTATAAAATTTTCAAGTTACCTACCCCTTCAAATGTGGCCCAATCTGAGTGTTTTAGGATAGGGCGGTCTGTGGCACGCCTGTGGCCAGCAGGAGTAACACGAATATGTCCACAAAGCAGTGGAAGAGAGTCTAAATGTCACACTTTTCAGGGTTTCCTCAGATATTTTATCTGAGCTGAATTATACAGTCTGGAGTAAAAGTGGGAGATGACATATACAAGCCTCCTCCTATGCCTATGCCACAGGTCCCAGCCTCATGACAGCAGCTGGGGGATAATGACCAAGGACGCTTTGTTCATAGAGAAAATTTGTCCCAAATTGTAGCTGCTTGTGTTCTATGTGGCTGTTCTTGTAGTTCTTTTTATCCCTACATGTTCTGATAAGTTCAAAGAAGAAAATTTCCCCAAATACACACCAATTATTTTAATCTATCTAGAATTGAGACAAAAATGTGATAAAATGCCTTGATCTAAAAAAAGGAACCTGGGTCGGGCTGTGGTAGCTTATGCCTTAATCCTAGCACTCGGGAGGCAGAGGCAGGTAGAGCTCTGTGAGTTCAGGTGAGTTCCAGGACAGGCTCCAAAGCTACACAGAGAAACCATGTCTCAGGAAAAAAAGAAAAAAATAGCAACTTGGGGAAGAAAACTTACTTTTTGGCTTACAATCCTGAATTACAGTTCACTGAGGGAAGTTAAAGTAGGAGATCAAACCATATAGAAAACTGGAGGCAGGAGCTGAGGCAGAAGCATGGAGGAGTGCTGCTTAGTAGCCTGCTGCTGGTGGCTTGCTCAGCTTGGATTCTCCACCACCCCAAAAGTACCATCACTTACAATGGGCTGGACCCTCCCCCATCAATCACTAAGACAATTCCCTACGGGTCTGCCTACAACCATATTTTATGGAAACATTTCCTCAACTGAGATTTACTCCACTCAGATGATTTACTCCACTAGCTTGTATCAAGTTGACATAAAATTAACCAACACAGACAATAATAATACAAACTTTTCTATCCTACACAATATACTTATTGTATAGAGTTTTACGTATCTATCCCATGTTTTACATTTTCATACTGAAAAGGAATATGTATGCACTCTTACAAACTTCCATAATACAGAAGAATATGGTATGTATTAGATAGATGAATAGATTCCTTCCTTTTATAGAAATTTTTTAAAAAAAGAGAAAGAACAATACAATAAATCCCAACATACCACTTTCCATTAATAAAGATCAGGCCTTCTGTTTTATTTTGCTTGCCCACTGGTGTGTGACAATCATCTATAATCTGTCAATTATATTTTAAATGAACGCTGATTGGCCAGTAGCCAGGCAGGAAGTATAGGCGGAAAAACCAGACAGGAAGTAGAGGTGGGGCAATGAGAACAGGAGTATTCTGGGAAGAAGGAAGCTCTTTCCACAGTCCTGTCCAGATACTGAAGAAGCAGGATATGACCTGCCCCACTGAAAAAGGTACTGAGCCACATGGCTAACATAGATAAGAATAATGGGTTAATATAAGTTATAAGAGCTAATAAGAAGCCTGAGCTAATGAGCCAATCAGTTTATAACTNTGAGAACAGGAGTATTCTGGGAAGAAGGAAGCTCTTTCCACAGTCCTGTCCAGATACTGAAGAAGCAGGATATGACCTGCCCCACTGAAAAAGGTACTGAGCCACATGGCTAACATAGATAAGAATAATGGGTTAATATAAGTTATAAGAGCTAATAAGAAGCCTGAGCTAATGAGCCAATCAGTTTATAACTTAATGTAGACCTCTGTGTAATTTCTTTGGGGCTTACCAGCTGTGGGAACTGGGCAGGACAAAAACCCCAACAAGCAGGCCCACATGTTACAGCTCACCACATCTACTCAGTAGTTTTGATAGATTGCTTTGAGTGATTCTATCACCCATAAAAAACTTCAGTGTATATTTCCACATTATGGATATGTTTTCAGAGCTCAGCCTTTAAAGAGTAATAGGGAGGAAAGATAGAACACAGGAGGGAAGGGGAAGAAGGTAGAAGAGGAAAACACAATTATGTGTCTTTCCCTTGACTGACGTTGGTTTTGTTGATAGATTCCACCTGCATTCTGCCCATATCCCTCATACTCTTAGTCCACTCTTCCCAGTTTTCCCTGTTGTTTACCTCTAATATTCTTGTCATCAGAATATTACCAATATTTGAACCCCATCTGTTGCTCCTTATTGTCTCGCATCCCTTTAATCCCAGCACTCAGAGGTAGAGGAAGGTGGATCTCTGTGAGCTCCAGGTGGACCTGATCTACATAGTGAGTTTCAAGGTAGCCAAGGTGATGTAGAGAGACCCTATAAAAAAAGGTATATTGAATGGATGTTGTATCAACATGAAAAAATTAAAGGTAAAAAACCAGAAGGTGTATACTGTTATATTTAAGTACAACCAGTTCAAATTAGAAGCTTTAAAAATATTATCTAATTGTTCAGTAGTATATACATATATATATTGGCTATCGATTCTTGAAGTATTTTCATACAAAAACTTGGAAATTTGAAAACACACAGCATGTAGACCATTCCTATATTAATATAAAAACAAACTAGAAATGAATCTTTATCTCTGTAGTGAAATTTGCATTTGCTAATATATCTATTTTTTTCTTTTCTTTCTAGGATTATTTTTATCCAAAATATTTGGGTAAGTTCTAAGTATCTAGAACATAAAATCTTGGAAATTGAAGATATGCTCAAACCTCACTCAAATGATAGATATGTTCAAACCTCAAAAAGATATGTTCAAACCTCACCTTCTGCCCAAATACCTATCCAATACTGTTTTATCAATATTGAGAAGATGTAAGACTTATGATGCTTTTTTATTTAAAGTCATATGCACTAATTTGGAATAACTTTTTATTATGCTATACTTTAAATTTTAGTTTTCCATGTCTTTCTTCTGAAATATCTTTAGGTTGAGGCTAATTTTATTCAGACACTCAGACATTATGCACAAATATGTGTTCATGGGCTATCATTCAAGAAATAAAGGATATCTAAGCTCATCAAATAGTATGATATACGCAATTGTCACCTAGTCATTTGTAGAAGTCATTCACAACTCCTTATTGTGACATTGTCTCATCACTTCCAGCAGTATTCCATTCATGCCATTTTAGATTCTGGACTGCCAATAATATAGTCCATGTATACTCATATATGTTAGGTGTTGTTTTGGTTGGAAAGAAGTTGGCCCCCAAAGGGAGTGGCACTATTAGGAGGGTGACTTTGTTGGAGCTGGTGGGTGTAATCTTGTTGGAGAAAGTGTGTCACTGAGGAGGCTGGCTTTGAGGTCTCATATATGCTTAAGCCAGGCCCAGTAAGACAGATCACTTCCTGTTGCATGTGAGTCAAGATGTAGAACTCTCAGCTACCTCTCCATCACCATGTCTGCCTGCATGCAGCCATGTCCCACCATGATAATAATGGAGTGAACCTCTGAAACTGTAAGCAAGCCACCACAATTAAATGTTGTCCTTTATACGAATTGCAGCGGTCATGATGTTTCTTCACAGCAATAGAAACCATGACTAGGACAAATGACTTCAATTAAATACTACTTCAAAGTAACAAAGCTTGTTTTCTTAAAGAAAATGTATAAGTGTTTTATGTTGATATTATTTCCAAACTGTCACAGTGGGGTCTAAATTGTGCATCTGTCTCTCGTGTGATCATCTATGTTTGCAACAGAGGCTCATTTTCCTTCTTTTCTTGCAGAATACCCCTTATTTATGCTTATTTTAACTCTGTTCTTAACTCTAGCCAACTAGAAATAAAAAAGCAAATATTTGGAAAAATGTAGAAATGAACTCTGATATTATTGCTAATATAGTCTTATAAATGGTTAAGTCATTAAACTATTTTCTCCTGAATTTTAGTGTAGTTAGAGAGTTAATATGTACAGGCTCCAAAAGGTATGGAGAAACTCTGTCTCAAAAAAAAGAAGAAAAGAGAGTATATATATATGTGTGTGTTATGTATATGTGTATATATATACATATATATATGTTATGTATATATGCTTTCAACCTTTGAGAATCTTGTATTGAAATGATGCTATGGATTTATACTTATACTTTTGGAAAATTAGTAGGTTGAAAGTCAAAGACCACTGGGTACAAGATCATGTTTTAGAAACAGGTGCCTGATTTCTCTTCAACAGTTCTTAGTGTACATGCTGGTCAGGATCCCATCTTTAAAGCACCTGCTGAGCTTGGGTAACTTGACTATACTGTACTACATTGTAGTACATCCTGTTACCAGCTCTAAGACAGCAATCAGTTCTATGGTATCTCTCCTAGAACATAGGAAGATCTTAGTTCCCCAACCTCTATGAGTCCTTTTGTCACCCCATAGATGGATTTTCAGCATGTTTCCAAAGCACTTATTAAAATGTATTTCTTTTTCTTTCTCTTCATTTTTTTCTCCACTGATGTGCAATTTCTGTTTGCCCTTTCTCTTCCTTCCTTTCACGTTTTAAGCAGGCTGGACCCCTCTTAACTTCTATGATGAGATGAGATGGGATTCATTCAGGGTGGTAAGGCCAAGTCCTTTCTTTCCTTCTCTAGCTCTTAACACCAGTGTTGAACATTTTCTTTCACGTGTGCACCATGAGCAGTAATTGGGAGGTGGTGTTATTTGATGGGAATTGCAACAAGGTTTTATAAAAACCCTTTGATTTTACATTTTCCAGAGTAGAGAATGGGTAGGAGCATTCATTCATGAAAGGATCTATTTTTGTATGCATAATGAGTTACCACTTTCTGAAACAAAATGAAAAGGATTTTCATTACTGAAGTTATTGAGAAAGGATAGGTCATCAGGCCTATTCCAGCCTCTCTTATTTAGATGAGGATGTAAATATTTTATTTTAAAAAGAGAAACTGCTTAGCTAGTAAAAATTTAAGGTTATATTACCCTTATTTCTTAAGGCCATGTAATAAAGCAGCGTTTTCGCAGGAATAACAGTCTATAAGATGCATTCTTTGAACACAGTCTATTTGAATAAAGACAAATAATGTTTTAATATAGAACTATGTGTTTGGGAGAGGTTTCTCAAATCACAGCTTTACTCCTTTTGTCTCTTCTAATTTTTTTTCTTCTCTGGATCCACCCAACTTTCTGTTCTTTTGCCCTGAATTCCTTGGCAGCGTGATAGAAGACTAAAATACAAAACAAACCCTGGAATCTGAGATGGAGCCTCCAGTTTCAGAGTAACCATTAGCTGGCAGTGTAACTCGCTGGATTTTATGTTTCCGTTTTTACTTTTTGTGCTTGTTGTTGTTTGTTTTATGTGTTTTTAAAATAAACTATTTGAAGGGTTTTAATTTTTATATGCACAATATCACCATATTGTCTATCTTCAGAGCTCTTGGATTGCTAAAGGGATTGATAATAGATTTATTGTCCATCTTTCTTCCAATGGAAGGTGTTATTTAAACTATCAGGTGGAACAAAAATGCTTTTGACTGAAATTTTATATTTTGTCTTGTATGTATAAGTGGTGAGGTCCATTGTTGAAGGAGAAAATGAAAATCCCTTACCAAAGTTCTATGTTTAGCCATTGGATGTGCCTAGGGGCAATAGTCTTAGTTAGAAAAAGTACACTGTATAATTCTGTTCACAATAAATATAGTAGTAGTTTAACCATCCACAACTTATACTGGGCTCTTTCTATAAGAAGAGATGGTTATTCAGCAATTAGACCACAGGTGCTTTTTGGACAATGTCTAGACTTAAAATTCCAGGGCCATATAAAGCACTTGATACAGTTACCTGTGCCATCTGCTGCACTTACACCATCCAATTCGGAACAGAAATACTCTGGGTTCACTGACATTTATTGCATAGATGGAAATAGATTGCTTCAAGAAATAAAAGTAGATAATGTTTTCAAAGAATTTATTAAAGTGTAGCTTTATTATACAAATGTGTTTATGTGTAAACTTATAAAATCAAGCTTATGAACTATTTTTGGTACTCTGCCACTGAGTTATGCTCCCAGAATATCATTATAACTTTTCTTCTTCCTGAGTAAATAGGATAAATAAGTTTGCCATCTATATAGACACTGGTAAATAGCACCTGAAAAATTGGATGACTTTGTTCATGGAGAAAAAGTTTTCTGGAGAATGGTAAACTTTGACCCAAAATATAATATTTTAGGGTTGGCGATGCATCTTCCACAATAAGACCTTAAGTTTAATTTCTAAACACACAACTTAGATAGATAGACAGACAGACAGACAGACAGACAGACAGACAGACAGACAGA
>LOJH01031423.1:4112-16839 GCA_001685095.1 Ellobius talpinus
GAGAGAGAGAGAGAGAGAGAGAGAGAGAGAGAGAGAGAGAGAGAACTGGGCCTGTCACAGATGGCGTCTGTGCACAGACCTGCCAGAAAAACCAGGCCAACACTCCTAAGACTTATCTCTGTCTAGGCACTAACTTCAGTGGGAGAATAGAAAGGATGCCATTCAGCCATCTGTAGCAATTTCATGCTTGTGGAGAACTTTTGTAAGAAAGCTGTAAACTATGATTAGGGCAGAGTGCACAATGTTCTTCCCATAAAGGGTCTTTCTAGAAAGAATTGCATAAACTATGATAAATTAACGCACTTGAAAGGAACTGACAGAAAGGAAATGCCTTGGCATGTCCTCATTGTACCTGTGGAAAAGGCAAAGGCCTGGGAGGAATATTCTTGGCTCTTTTCACATGAGCAAGCATGATATGACATATCACCAGGTATACTCTGTCCCTGTACTTGTATTTGCTTAAACTGACTGCAAACATCCCTTCATGTTTTGTTTGCTTTAATAATAAAAATTGAGAAATGCTTCGTTCACACTACTTTTAAGCTCAAACGAGTGGAGTCCTGTGGCTACCACACAAAGATATTTTGGCATATCCATTGACCCACAGATATGTAGCCTTGCTGGCCAGGGTAGATTGACACATAGTAACCAAGGTGAATTATAACTGGAGGCAATTGTGGAACAGTTAAGAGGGCCGATGTTCCACAACATGGAGCTCAGGCATCTAATCCCATCCCATAAAGAACCACAATCAAATGTCAAAAACCTAAAGATCACACTCTTGGGGCCCTAAGAGTTCTTAAAGTTCTGATGAAAATTGCAAGTGTTACATCTTGCAATCTACAGAACATTACAGTAAGTTCAAGGAAAGGTTTCAACTTTAGAGTCTACAGTCCTTTGTGAGGTATGTGCTCAAGCCTCAGTTAGTCACAAAACGCATTTGAACGTACTTCCTAGTTTTGGGGTTGTATCAGGTTTCACTGAATTTTTCAGGTTCACTATTATCAAGCCTAAAGTTTGTAGTGAAAAGCTCGGCAAAATGAAGGAAATATGATCAGCCATAGAGGCCTCTGCTAAATTTTTATTGTTCAGGGCTATTCTCATTTCAGACAGAATCTTATTTGAATAGGTCAGAAACATAAAATTCTGTAGTTAAAATGTATAGAAGGCACCAGGAATTTTCTAACTTTACTTAACAGCTCTTTTTTCTAAAGGTAGTCTCTCTTCCTGTGGCCAGTGGAATGCAGCAAGTTGTTGAGTGGTCCCTCTGTGATGGTTCAACACTTCTTTCTCCTCTCAAAATTCTCAGTATCCATAATTGGTGTTGTCTAAACATTTTCAATGATATATGACAAAAGAACCACAACATAACAACTTTTTAAATTCATATTTCTCTTCTTAATCATTGTTTTTTTTAAATTTTAAATAGTTCTTTTCCTTTTGTTCCTAATAGGGATATTTAATTTGGTTAGTTTCTTTATTTAATTTGGATAGTTTTCATTTTCTATTGGCTCATTGTTAAGGTGGTTTGAGCCCACATCTCCAAATGCTGTTCTCCAAATTGATGATCTACTCTATTTTAATGTCACCTATTCCATCTAAAAGAACCTAGTCCAGAACATGGGAATTGATAGAATGGTTTATAGGCTCTATGATGTGTGATATCACACCCTTCCCAGATGAGGACAGGCTTATTTGAAAAAGAAGATTTAGAAAGCATCCTATCGATCAGGAAATAGTTGGAATAAGGCATTATTGTAGGAAGAACCCTAGGCAAAAACAAAGACATGAAAGTAACAGCTTTTCAGGGAAACAAGAAATAATTCTTAGAGTTGACTTAACATAATACATGGTTTTAAAAAGAAGTTAAAATAAAAGATCATTGATATTTTTAATTAAATTACAATCAATTTAGGTAAGTTAATACTTGTGGTTGAACAGATATTTTGACAGTGCATGTTTTTGAGTATAAGGAAAATTAAATAGCTCTCTTCAGTGACACTTAACAAAGCAATGAAATAGTAAGTAATCCATTGTCTGTATGGGCACCTACAATATTCATATAAATTGAATAGAGCACTAGCTGATAGTGGTCTATTCAGTTTAGGTGTCTAGTTTAAAGATAAATAAACAATTAACATTTGATAACTAGCTCAAATAGCCTGATATTTTTGTGACATTATTTGCTTATTTTATCTACTTTATATCAATGCTATTAAATCAAAATGAAACCCATGAAGAAAACAATGACTGGGCTCAAAATGCACATAGTTAATATTTTTTGTAACATAATTTTTTCAAGTTTATGAAGGCAAGTATTTGTCTTGAAAATATGCCATAAACCTTACAAATTACATCAGTTTCAATTGCTCATAGAGAACTTTGTACTAACATATTAAAACCATCTGCAGCATAGGGAAGCATAGATCCTAAACTTGTTCCATCACTTTTCTCTTCTACATTCTTTAATCATGTTAACATTAATGATTGTGCTTTATAAATAATTTTGCTCCTTCTAATATATTGATGAATAGAATCCATGTGTTTAATATATCCTAGAATCTTCTTAACTTCGCAAAACCATTAATCATCTGGACTGAAAACCTTACAGTCATCAAGGCTTATCCTCCATTTTCCCTATGCAATCTTTACTCGAAAAATGTATTATATTTTCACTGGATTTTAAATCCCTAGAGGAATCAAAGCACATGCCTGACTGAAGAAAATACCTTGTTATGATGTATGCTGTGTAAACTTTTCTGTCTATTTATTCATTTAGTATCTTATATCTTATTGAAAATAGGCTCTTCTCTCATACATCCCGACCACAGTTGCCCCTCCCTCCACAGCTCTCAGCTCCCCACCATCCCTCCTTCTCTCTCACTTCAGAAGAGAGCTGCCTCCAAGATATGACAGACATACAGGACAAAACAAGATACAGTTTGACAAGGTGAGAGACCTCATATCAATACTGGACAAGGCAACCCAACAGGAAGAAATGAATCCCCAGAGCAGGCAAAAGAGTCAGAGATATATCTGGTCCTACTGTTAGAAGTCTCACAAGGATACCAAACTACCAGCAATAACATATAAGCAGAAGACCTGGTGCAGATCCATGCAGGGCCGGTGTTTGCTGCTTCAGTTTCTGTGAGTAGTTGATTAGGTTTACCTTATTCTCCAGGTGTCTTCCATCCCCTATGAGCTCTACAATCTTTTCTCCTCTTCCATTGGGTTTCTCAATCTCCAGGGATGGAACCCAATAGAGACCTCCAATTTAGATTCTCTCTCCACATAGTGTTTGGCCATGGGTCTGCATCTGCTCCCATCAGTTGCTGGATGAAGCCTCTCTGATGCCAGCTGGACAAGGCACCAATCTATGAGTATAGCAGAATATCATTAGGAATCATTTCATTGATTATTTTTTCCCTTTCCTCTTAAAAAGATGTCTTAAAATCTATTTCGGTTTACCTTATTTTTAGAGATGATAAGACATGATTTTTTAACCATGTACAAAATCTTTCTTGTAGAATGACATTACAATTGATTGAAATTGTTTTGAAATTAAAGGAAAACCCACTTTACTTGGGCATATGGTTTAAACTATAACATAAATACAGGGAAAATTTTTACTTTCCAGAGTGATCTGATTGTCAATTTTGGTGTATGATAGTGTGATAGTCCTAATTTTTCTCCATAGATAATATGAAATGAGTCAATAATTAAGTCTTCCCCCCTTGAATGAAGAATATTCTGCTGAGGCAAAGCAAAAGCACTCCATTTGGTTGAATATTAATAGCAACAAATATAGGTATATATATTTTTTTATCTGATAAGCCATAAACTTAGGGCAATAAGCCACAGATTGAGGAAGATTTACTACTTAGTTTTTTAAATAAGTCCATCAGTATGAAACAATGAGAAATACATAACTCTTCTCTCCCTAGATCCATAACTTTGGGGCACAGAGCTTCTAAATTCCAGAAATCTTCAAAGTGAAAAATACTTTTTTGTTTCTACAGCTGTTGGCTCCTGTGTCCAGGTAAGTCTCAGATGGTTGTTGGGTGCTGGTCATCCTCAAACGTGTGGTTACAGCCTTCATAATTTCACTGCCTCTCAGCTTCTTACCCCTACCTGCAGATAAAGGACAATGGCTAGTTATTTGATTAATCATCAGTGACTCTTTGTGGAATCAATTTTGTTCCTATAACTCATTCATTTCAAAAACATGCCTTCAAAATTCACTCTACATTTTCCATTTCCACTTCTACAACTTCTTCAAATAAAGCATTCTCTGTTTTCATTTTAACTCTTAAAAATTAATATCATGCAAAATACCATTTAGAAATAGGTTTCAGTGCACCTGCACCTTCAGTGTCATGTGACCATAAGTACTCAGAGTGGAGATAGTCCCTTCCTTCAGCAGGAACCCTGGTTCTTCCAAAGCCTCTGCCTCGTCTTCCTGCTTCCAAACCCCTGCAAATGACTGCTTTTATTTCTATCTCTACTGATTTAACTATTCTAAACATTTCATATAAGCAAATAATAGAATATATGATCTTCTAAGCTGAATTATTTTACTTATTTGTAGTGTTTTAAAGGTTCATGCATGTTTTTAGCATGTATCAGTATTTCATTCTTTTTATAGTCAAGTAATATTGCCCTTAGCATACAAACCATAGGGAATTCTCTTTTCTTCTACTTTTTGGAAACATGCAATTTGTCTCTCTGTGCATCATTTTGCATTTGTCTCCTTTGGAGTTTGTTGAGATTGTGAGACGTGTAGATGCATTTTTAATGAAAATTTGATAGCTAATACTCCAGATTTCTTTTGCGTGTTTTCCACTACTTTTTTTTCTGTGACCCCCATTATACATATATTGGTATATCTCGTGCACCAAAGATCTTCTAGTCTCTGCATTTTTCTTGCTCTTGCTGTTTATATGTGTACCTATTTCACATTGGCTGAAACTCACAGGAACTCTTAAGTTCCTGGAGATTTTTTTCTCTTTGTCTGTTCAAATCAGCTATTTAAAGATTTATTGATTTTTTTCTGTCATATTTCTATCGATGTCCTGCTTTAGAAAATTTGATTGGGTTTTATAATTATATGTGTGTGTGTATTTTCAGTAAAATATTTCTATTTCACCTATGTGTTCCCAGAGTTTTCATCCACTTCAGTATATTGAAAATAGTTGCAGTAAAGACTTCTCCCATGATTCTGGTTCAGTTACATGGTTTGCCCCCCTCCCCTAAGTGTATCCAGTGCATTTCTTGTTACTTTTGAAAAATTATTATTGGCTATTAAATTGAGCAGGATTGGAATTACTGTTTATTCCCCTCAGCATTTTTATTCATTGTGTTTTGCAGTTGACTATTACATCACATTTCTAACCTATCTTGGTAAAGTTTGCGTTTTTTTTTCATGTATGGTCTCTAGGTACTTTAGTCTTTGGATCATCAACTAGTGTTTTCCCCAGAGACTTTCTTAGAAGTCTGGATTCCTACTCTTATTCAGAACAGAAATGAGAGAGGGAGGAGAAAAAAGATGGAGAAAGAAAGCAAGGTATTCTCATGCTTTGTTTTGGGAAACAGTTTCAATATGTAGGTCAGGCTGGTGTTGAACTTGAAATTCTCTTACCTTTATTACCAAAGTGCTCAGAGTGACAGATATGTGGCATTGCAGACAATTCAATAAACACTTTTTATTTTTTTATTTTAGACAAGTGAAAGCAAATCTCTTCCCAGTATTTGCAGACTGGCTTCATGCTGGGTAATGCCTTCAAGGTAAAGACACATTCCCTATAATCCTACTTCAATCAAACTTTTGTGATGGTGCTGAGTCTAAAGCCCCACCAGGGTTAAAAGCTTAGTACATTCTCAGTTTGCTTTGCACACACATCTCACCCCTGATGTGTGTGATGCTGTCTTTTATTTCAACAACTCTGTTATATTTTTTAATTATGTGTTTAATGTCTGAGTGTGGGTTTGTATATGCATGTGCAGTGACCACAAGGACCAGAAGAGAGTGTTGGAGTTACAGGAAGTTATGAGCAAAGCTACCCAACATGGGTGCTGGAAACATAAAAAGACCTCTGCAGGAACAAGATGTGCTTTTGACCAATGAGCCATCTCTCAGCTGTGGGTGCAGCTTCCTAAATTTCCTTGTGCAGATGGGGGTTTTTTCCGTGCTCTGAATGAGTAACAGAACTTGCTGCTCTGTTTTCTTCCCAGGCAATCAGTGCATTTTTTCCCTCTTAATGTGACACTTTGTTCTGTGCTAAACCGTGTATTTGCCCTATAACCATTTCTGTAAGTGTCTTCTCAGAAGGCTTTTTTTTTTCTTCCTATTTTGGCCATTTAGAATCGTTTGCCAAAGCACTGTCAGTTGATTCTAACATTATATCTGTGTTTTTTTTCTATTTTGCAGGGAGGGGTTGTTGTGGATGGAGGGTCTAATGTGTTTGCTACTTTAACTTTACTTTTGGGTTTTTTCCTATTGAAAGTGGGTGAGCACTGGTTACAATAGCTATTCTGGTGGCATGGCTTGAAACAGGTGAAGCCTGCATTCCAGTATGTCAGTCAGGTGGGACAGTATGAGGAAATGAAACCAATGTTCATGACACAGAGGAACTGTGTTGCTTCCATACTTCAGACGGGTTACAGTGTCTACCTAGAAGAAGGAAGGCTTGAGGACACATGGAGCCCAGCATGAAGATGGAGACGACATGGGGGTGGCTGTTCCTTTATTGCGGTTTGTGGAGAGTGTCTCTTATTCTTTCTCAGCAGGCTCTGGACTGACTCATTTAAAGAAAACATTCAGAAAGTGAGGAATGCTGTCTGACTTTGGTACTGAGTGTTGGCTCAAGTTGGGGCCAGCAGCTATGAATTGTATAAGGGTTTAAATTTGTGAGGTGAGGATCATGTGGATCATTGCTCAAGTGTTTGGGGGAAGGAATGATTTTTAAAAGCCAAAGGTGTTGGGGTCTTGACAGGGTTCAAAGATATTTTCCAGGTTTAAAAATCAATGATAAGGCTTCGATTGTGTTAAACAAATTCATGAAAAAGGAACATCTTTGTTACCTGGGTTTTGGGTATGTTTCTAGGTAAAACTGTTTTTCAAAACTGTGCAAGTTTTGGTGCAGATATATGTTTTCCCCTCCTTTGCTCAATTATCAAGTAGTACAATGTTGTGACTATATACTAGGGTTTGTATGAGTTTGTGTGTGTGAAATTGCCATACGAACTTCAAAAGTGGCTTTGATAGTTTATAACCCCTGAACAGTAGTTCCTACAAAGTCACATCCTCCCAAGTGTTTAATCTGACTCGGATTTTTGCTATCCTAATAAGCACACAGTGATACCTAGTGGTAGTTTGATTTTATCTGTACTTTCTTGACACTTTATTGTGTCAGTAATCTGCCTCCAAGTTTGTTTTACTTTAAAATCATGTTGGTTATTTGGTCCTCCTGCCTCTGATAAGGAACTTTAGAATCAGTTTGCTAAAATCTACAAAGTGACTTATTGGAACTTTTACTAGGATCATTTGTAACCCATAGATGAAGTTGCAAAGATTATCAGATGTGACAATACTAAATCATCTGATCTATGCAGTGGGTAGAGTTTGCTTAATGGAGTGGTTGGACAGGTATTTCCTAAGTGAGGTAATGACATTCCAAAGTAGAGTGGCAGAGAGAACACACAGTGGTATCAGAACACATAAGGATGGATTTAACATAGGGTCTGTTCTTGTTTGCTTTCCTGTTACTGTGATAAACATCATGAGCAAAGGTGGCAGAGGGTAGAAGTGTTTCTTTCACCTTACTGCTAATAGTCCATCATCCAGGGAAGCCATGGATAGAGCTCAAGGGTGGAACCTGGGTACAGGAACTGAAACACAAGCCACAGAGGAATGCTGTTTGTTGGCTTCCTTCCCCTTCCTGCTCTCTGCATTTCTCATACAGTCCAGGTCCATCTGCCTCGGGATGCTACTGCCAGCACTGGGCTTAACCATCCTACATCAATTAGCCATTAAGAAAATATCCCAGAGATATGTACCAAACCCAATCTGACAGAGGCAGTTTCTCAATTGAGGCTTCCTTTTCTCAGATGGCTCTAATTGTGTCAAAGGTTTACAAAAACCAGCCAGGTACTTTGAGGAGTATTAACCATTTCTTCACTATTCTAGAGTTACCAATGCTGAGACTGTGAAAGGAGCACCAGCTCTTGCCACATGAGGTCCTTTTATAGCAGGCTGGGCTCTCTCTCCTCTGATAATCAGATTTCATTTCTTTATCTTTATTTGTGGAGCACAGAACAAATAAACTAAGAATATTTAAAAGTTTTAATTTCCTAATAAAATTAATACACATTTTGTTTGAATATAAATAGAAGTTTGTAATGTGGTGAGGATGTAATGACTGATATTACTAAGTCTTGAAATCGTTATATTAAATGAAGGCACCTACACATGAAAAGACAAGTACTGCATAATCCCACTTATACGGGAGCTCTAAGAAAAACCAAACTCAGAAACAAGAAAAAGGATGCTGAGGGGAGAGCGGAAATTAGACAGACGCTGTTGAAAAGATGTAACATTTCAATTAAATGAGAAGAATAAGATCAAGAAGTTTTTTGTTCAACATGGTGGCTATTGAAAGTAAGTTAATATGAGACTTTAAATATTCTTACTACAAAATGCTTTGTGAGGCAATTCATATTAATAAGCTTTGCTGAGCCATTTTCTGGCATATATAACTCATTGGCACAGGAAGAGATTTTTTTACCTGCACAAATTTTAAGACTGACAATAAATGGGACCCCGTGAAACTGAAAAGCTTCTGTACAGAAAATACCACTAATTCTAGTGAAGAAGAAGCAGCCCACAAACAGGAGAAAACCTTACCAGCTATACATCTGACTGACAGTATCTAGAAAATATGAAGAACTACAAAATAATCAAACAGTAGAAAAACAACTCAATTTTTAAAATTGGTGCAAGAAACTAGACACAGAGTTCTCAAAACATTAAATACAAGTGGCTGAGAAATATTTTTAAGTCCAGCATCCTTAAGCATCAAAGAAATGCAATTTGATGAGCCTATTAAGTGTTACTCATGTGTATATCTTCCTAGTTCTTTTTAAATTCAATATAATGATCCATACTAGATAGCCAATTAGGAGGCCCCTCCCTGGGAGACAATTACTGCTTGTGCCTTCAGAAGATTTTAGTTGCCTGTAATTCCTTGTCTATGAGTGGGCCTCAGCGAGATTCCTCCACTCCACATTAGCGTGTCTCTTGACATTTTGTTTAGATAACTAAGCTGCTGTTGTATCATGGGTGAAGTTTTTCTGTCACTTCTGAGAGTCACAAGCTCACAACAGATTTCTTGGCCCTCTGCCTCTTACAATCCTTAAGTGCAGGATTTGTGTTGTAGATGTACCCATTGCAACTGGGCATCCTAGGAACAGCTTTTCTTTGCCTTTTGACCAGTTGTGGCTTTCCATACTGAAATCTTTCTGTTAGAATAGAGGCTTCTTCAGTGGAACCACAATTACGTGTTGGTATAGGGGTAAGTATTCAGGATACAGTTAGGAATTACACTTGGTTTAGTAAAGTATTAATAGGTTCCCCTCCAATAACCACACCACTGACCCTGAGCAAATGGTTAGACTTCCAAAACTGATTTTGTGGATTTTTGTAATACTCTGTCATTGTTATATCTCACAGTTCACATCTCAACATAATAACTATTGGTTGCTTTCCTCTTTTGGCAGCTTAAATAACACAGTTTGGAACTATGAAAGTTAACACTCCTCAAGGAGACTTCCAGACCAGATCCAGTGTAGATCCCTTGAGTCCTTTGTCCTAAAGGAAGTGTCTTCAGTAACAGGGACTTACCTTCAACCTCTGGGAAATAAGAAAGGGCAATGACTTCAGATTGAATTATTTTGGGAATCATGTGAACTCTTCTGACCAACAACTGAAGAGGGGAATTATCCTACCTGATACTAGGGTTTTTATTAGAATAGTTTGTGGCTCTTGGGGTGAAGTTCCTCATCCCAAGTATCTCAACTTCATTATATGTGTATGTATATGTATAAAAGGTGTGTATATGCATAAAATTATATGTATGATATATAACTTTGATTAAGTGAGAAATAGCATGATGTTGAAGGGAATTTTGAAATATCTTTAGAGACTGTGTTCCTCCTCTTTCTTCTGCTTGAGTATTGACTTGCCTGACCCATCCACAAATGAAATTCCCCCATTTTCTCCAATTATCCCTTCATATAACTTGTATTCTGATATTCTACTCTCTAATGCTTCTTGCTCCATGGTACCTTTGACTTTCTTGGCTTCTGTGATTTCTCCAGGTCATACATTGATATCTGAAGATTCAGAGCTAGGGAATCACAAATGAAACAAAACAGATGGTATTTATCTTTTTGAGTCATTTTCTCACTCAATATAATCTTTTCTAGTTCCATTCATTTACACGAAAACATCAGGCTTTAGTTTTTCTTTACATCTGAATAATATTCTGTAGTGTTTATATATCACATTTTTATTGTTTATTCATCCATAGAAGCATGTTTAGGTTGTTTCCATTTCCTAGGTATTGTGAATAGAGAAGCGGTAAACATGATTGAGCATCCTTTGGGAGTATGCCAAGGTCCTATGGTGGATTTCCTTTCAGCTGTTTGAAGACTCTCCAAACTGATTCCCAAAGTGGTGATGCCACTGCCACCAACAGTGACTGAGAGTTCTCATTCCCCACATCCTCTTTAGGATTTGCAGTAGGTTGTTTTGTTGAGCTCAGCTATCCTTTTTATTATTATTATTATTATTATTATTATTATTATTATTATTTATTTTTAGTTTTAAGAAGTTGTGAGAAATGAGGCTGGAAAAGTTTGTCTCTGGGCTTCTTCCTACTCTGCAATTTTCTAGTGATTTAACTTCACTTAAATGTCTTAGAGACATAAACCCCATCAGAAAATAAACAAATGCAAAAATCAAAGGAGAGCTTGTCAGAAGTAGAATGTTTTCAAAATAAATGATTAAACGAGATCACTGAGTGATAATTCTTATTTAGTAAATATATTAAATATGCATGCGCTTATCCTACCAGGTGTGTGGAGCAGGGAAAATGCACCTCATGCAAGTAGTAATATTTAACTTGAAGCAGAAGTTGTGCTCTTAACATACCACATGCATAAACCCATTTAATACTCTTAGAATCTTTACTGTTTTTAGCACCTTTTCATAACCAAGTGCATGGAGGTACCAGTTTAGTAAGTTTGCCCCAGGACAGGAGGTATATCTGAAATCATCTTCAGGGGCTCTGGAGGTGGAACACTTGGTCACCCTGCCTGTCTGGAGAATTCATGGTTAATAAACATGAGCTCAGCTATTCTGACTTGAGTAAGATGAAATCTCAAGGTTGTTTCAATTTTCATTTCACTAATGACAAGGGATGAAGAACATTTTTGTGCTATCTTACGCACTTCTATTTCTTCTTTGAAGAACTCTGATCATATCTATAGCTCATATTTTGAATGGATCATTTATGGTGTTTTAACTTTTTGACTCATTGATTTTTCCTCTCTTTAAAACTTCTGGACACTAATCTACTCTCAGATGTGTAGCTAGTAAAGATTCTCTTTGATTATCTGGGCTTCCTCTTTACTCAGTTGATTATTTCTCTAGCTGTGGAGAAACTTTTATGTTTTACGCACACTTGTTAACTGTTGATCTTAACTCTTGCATGAATGGATTCCTATTCCAAAAGTCCTTTCCTATACCGATATCCTGCAAGTTATTATGTATGTTTTCTTCTAGCAGTTTAAGGTTTTGTATTTAGCTCTTTGATCCATTTAGAGTTAGTTCCTTCTTTTAAGTGTGGGCATCCAGTTTTCTTGGCCTCATTTGCTGATGATGTCATCTCATCTCTAGCATCTGCCTCTGACATCTTTGTCGAATACAAGATGACTGTAATCATTTGCACACATGTTTGGCTCTTTGATTTTGTTCCACTGGTCTATATGTCTGTTTTTGTTCCAGGATCATATTGTTTTTGTTACATTTGTCTCTGTAACAGGTCTAAAAATCCAGAATTGTGCATTCTGAAGGTTGTTTTGGATTATGGGTTCTTTCGTGGTTCCAAATAAACTGTAGAATATTTTTTTTCCATTTCTGTGAAGAATGAGATATGGATTTTGGTTTGAATTACCTTGACTGTATAAATAACTTTAGATAGAATGATCCTTCTCACAATATTACTTCTACCAATCCATGAGTGTTGGATGACTTTCCATTTTCTGGCGTCCCTCTTCATTTTTTTATTCAGAGATATTAGAGAAGCCTTTTATCTCTTCTGTTTAGTTTAGTTCCAGATATTTTACTTTTTGAGGCTGTTGCGATAGGGCTGTGTCCATGATATCGTTCTCTGTATGGCTTTTACTAGAGTATAGAAAATTGATATATTGATTCTTTTGTAAGTTGATGCAATATCCTGCCATTTTGTTGAAATGGTAATTTCTAGTTTTCTGGTAAAATTTTTTTGAGATATTTTTGTATAATACCATATCATTTGTGAATAAGGATGTTTTGATTTATTCTTTGACTATCTGTATTCCTTTAATTTTCTTTTTTTGAATTTATTTTTTAATATTTATTTATTTATTATATATACAATATTATGTCTGTGTGTATGCCTGCAGGCCA
>LOJH01031424.1:917-16501 GCA_001685095.1 Ellobius talpinus
TGTGTGTGTATGTGTGTGTCTGTGTCTGTGTCTGTGTATCTCTCTCTGTCTTTCCATTTTCCCTCATGTTTTCTTTTGTATCCATATCTCCTGTCCTAAATCACATGATAACAGCTTTAGGAATCATTTCAAGCTGTGAGAAGGAATAAAGCTGTGGGGCTAGAGAGATGACTCAGTGCTTAAGGAGGATCCAGTTCAACTCCAAATACTCATGAAGGATCATTGCCTATAACTCTAGGACTATCTCATTTCTCTGGCCTCTGCAGGCACTGCACTCAGGCACATAGGTGCACATATATACATAATTAAAATAAATATTTTTTTTAAAAGAAGAGGTTATAAAACTGGTGGCTTCTCCTCCAAAGCCCAGCTGTCCCATCAAAAAGCAAACTCTTTGCCAGGAGCTCCCAGCATTCCTCTGTCTGGTCCTTTCTGGAGTATCACATGGCCCATCCTAGTTGTTAGAGGGACTAGGGAAGCTGCTATGTGCTTTGTGTCTGTCTTCAGAGTGGCAGGGCTAAGAAGGGGAAATTGAAGATAGCTTTTGATTGTGTCTGTCAGAGTTCTTCTTAGAATCTAGAATATGCATTCATCTATATGGTCAAAGAAAATGTTTGCAAAATGGATCCCACTGTCCCCTTGCTTGGATTCAAATCAAAGTTCCTTCCTGTGCATCCTGACTTTGGACTTCCCTGCCTTTGTTTCCGTATGAGTAAAAAGGAATAGTAATATTACAAACTTTCTATGATTTGTGTAAATAACTTCAGAATAGCATGAGGGCACTCAGTTAATGTTGTCACCACAGTGCAATGCCTTGCTTGGATGCAGAGCAAATGGAATGGCTAGCAGGCTTCTTACTTTGAGCAAAATAAATGGAATGTAGCACTTTAAGCTGATGTCTACAAACCTCTAACTATAAAAAATCCCTGAAAGATATATAGTCTTAACAGCTTCTGCCTTCCTTTGTTTGAACAGCTTTATAATTGACATACTCTTGTTTAGAAATGAAATACTGTAAGGTTTTCCCCAAAGTCTTCATGTGTAGAAAAAGCATGCTAAAAAGCTTATTTTGACTAGAATGTATCAAATCAGGAATGTGTAAATTTCAGTATGTCTGTGCAACAGTTCTAAATAAGTGACTTAGACAGAAACAGGGCCATTAGGGCTAGGATCCAACATATGCCTCTGCAGTGTTTCCAGCCATTAGGAAACCATCATAGCACAAGAGATGGTGGGGGAGGGAAGAAAGGGGCTATCTGAAACATAGATGGCATTCCAGAAACTGCTAGTCACAAAAGAAAGGTAGAATGAGAAAGCATCAGAAAGCAATTCCATGTTCTGCAGGCCTCATCTTGTTTCCTAGTAACCACTCTTCATAGCGTGAGAGTGAGAACTGGCTGATCCTAAAAGAAAAGCAATAGAAATTCAGAATGGCTTCTAGAATGGATTACTGACTTACAGGGGACTCTCAGGTGGAGTCATCATGGGAGGACTATCCAGTTGACACTTCCAGAGTTACAGCAAGCAGATGAATGTGTTCAAGCCAAGTACATATGAAGACCAGGTCACATGCAAGACTCTCATGTGAACTAGAAGTTACAGCTCCTCCTGCCCAGAAAACACTCCACCCTTTGCTATGTGCCTTCCAGACGCATGTCTACTCTACCCAGTATATTGGCACTCCTCAGAATCTAGAAAAAATACTAATGGAAATTCTAGCTTAATTTCTTATCTTAATAGATGAGTCATCATCCTGCAAGTATGAGTACACAAGTAATTTGTCAACTTGGGATAAAGTCAAGTGATCAAAAACTTCTCATGTTATGTGTAATAACATGCCAGGTGTGCACACACATGCATTTGGGAATTGTACTGACCTAACTTCTCCGATTTTTGCCTTCAGAAAACCCGTTATGAAATTTATGTCAACATTCTGAAAGAAGGAGGCAAGAAGCTCCTGGGTACAGAAGGAAATGAGGCAGTGGGACTAAAGAAGTCACATTCAAGTCCTTCCCTGAACCCAGATGCATCTCCGGTCACTGCCAAGGTCAAGCGCAATGTGTCAGAGAGAAAGGACCACCGACCTGAAACACCGGGCATTAAGCAAAAAGTTACTTAGAATCTGTCCACGGCCAGGAAGTGCTGGTCATGGAGCAAAAAGAGGTTTTCAACATCTTTCTGGTAATCCGTGAATATATTTAAACAAATAGTCTGTGACTAAACGGTGCATTAGTGACCTTTTATATTGTATATTTTTGTTAGTTTCTGTACAGATGTCTTTGCTCTTGAGTTTCTTGCTTTGAGGATTTGGGCAACTTTATAACTAATGCACCTTTTGTGAGGGGCAGAGGATTACAGATCCTTTCTCCTGCTTTCTCTTATTTGCACTTCTGCACAGTTATTTTATGTATATCTGGTCAACTGTTGTACTTTTTTTAGGTTTAAATTTTTACTCCATTGTGAAATACATAACTGGACAAGCATTGTGCTTTAGTAAATCCTAGACTTTCCGTGTGAAATCCTGCCCAGTCACGGGGGTGACACTGAATGCTCATAGATGTTCTCATCAGCTTGGCAGCGCTGGGAGTCCAGGTGTCCCTCCCAGGGTGGTGCACTTCATTCATCCTGGCCCCTGTTGTTCAGTGCTGGACACAGGAAAAAGGGACCATGAAGATGACAGGACTGGAGGGAGACCTTAGGAGGCACAGGAGTCTGCTTCGGGTGTGGATTCCTTTCCAGCCACACACAGGGAAGCAGATGTGGAGTCATCTTGCCTGAAGGGAGGCTGAGGGCGATTGATACCAAGCTACTTCTGTTTTCTGAAGGATGGTGGCAGTAATCAGCCCTTTGGGAGCTGCAAGAAACAGCTGTATGGTATGTGTTCTTCTATAGGAATGTGTTACCTCACTCCCATGGGGTCTAAACTAGGAATCAGAATCATCTCTGTCATTGATACCCTTCCAGCCAGGAATAGATTCATTTTTGCATAGATGTGCAGGCACTGATCATGTCCTGGTTGAAACAAAATAATGTGGAAAATAGATGCCCCTTCTCTTTTTTTCTTTCCTACATCAGGACAAATAAGGAGCAAACACAATGGCAGTTCTTCCTCAATGGACAGTGACCCTTCAGACTGAATCTGAAGTCAATCTGGCCATAGTGACTGAAGACGGGGGAATCTGATGATTTGTGTGCCGTTCCTTAGCTTATTCTCATCTCCATCTCTGTGGCCATCTTTACTCTGTCATTATTGCGATTGCTATGGTTTCACCTTACAGTCAAACAGCCCCTTTAAAGTCCAAGGTCTGAAGTAGAGTAGTGCCTGTAGAGGAAGAGAAAGGAATAGAAAAGGTGAGTTTCCTCTATGGCTCAAAACTCTCAGGTTTCCATCCTTGAAACTGTATTCTCTAAAACTATCTTCCCTACCACATATCTTCAAAACTAACAGGATGACTTTTGAATATTCTTATTGTCATTACACATTTTCTCTGTTTCTAATTGGTTAGCTGAAGGTACTATGACCAGAGAATCAGCTGCTCTTGCATGAATAGCATGATTCCAGTAAGTTAGAGAAAACCTAGAGAATCGCGGTAGTTTATAGAGACATCTTGTTAGAATATCCTAGCATTTAGTTACAGGATTAGGTAACCTGCACCTCTTTCCACTCTGTACATGACCCTCTTGCCTATGTCCAGGAACAATAACTCCTCTCCAAACTAGCTGCTTGTTTCATGGCATTCTGCCACACTGTTGAAAGACTTCTTTTAACGTCTATCTTGTTTAGGTAAAGGCAGTTGACTTAATTTATATTTTAGAACCATGAAGCTGACATGGGGAGTTACCATTGTGGTTCATGTATCTGAACTATTTCATAGCTTCCTACTGAATCCAATATTTCCTGAGCAAGTTGCCTTTCTTTTGATGAATTATCAGTGTCTGCTTTTCGCCTAAGTATTTGTAGTCCCTGAAGGGAAAGAGGTACCAAGACCTTTGAGTCTTGAGCATCATCTTTGAGCATCAGTAGCTGAAGAACAGTGAACATGTTTGAGTGTGTGTCTATATGTGTATAGAATGTTTGTGCGTTCTTACCTAGAATATCTGGTATACATTGACTGGTACCTTACTGCAGAGTTTCTGGCATGGAGAACAGTCTGGGAATAGCCACAGCATCAGCACTGTCATTGTCCCTACTACAGGGCTCACAGGTGTTGACTCTAGAACTTAAGGTCATGCTTATAGATAATCAGATAGCAAAGTCACTTTCAAAGCTGTGGACTATGGTGTCTACATGATTTATCTTGAAAAATAACTATAGCATTCTTCTGTGAGGTAGAATCTCGGCCTGCCCCAATGTAATGCTGTCCACCTTAGGGGGATAGGCTTAAAATGTGTCTTCCCTGAGGTTTCTGGAAGGATGCTGCCTGCTAAGAATGCACAGCAGGCTGTTTAGCCTATGGTAGGAAACACCTCTGATCCAATGGGACTCTGGTCCATAGCCAACCCCTTTCCACACAGTATTTAGTCATAAGAAATGGAAGGTGGTCCTTAGTACAGCTACTCTAAGCCTGTTGCCCAGTTCACGGTACAGGGAGCTCTCCTCCCCCTCCTTTCCATGGTACTTCATCCTACCCCACCTGTACCTACATTCATCCCTACCTCAGTGCCCTGGAGCCTTGGAGTTCCTCTCCATATGATAAATATTAGCTGCTTTACATTAATACCCTTAATAATGATTTTCATTATAGAGGGTCTCAAGTCATCCAAAGCTGATGATGATAGTCTTGTTGTAAACTGACCCTGTATAAAATGTGTATATTGTGGGGTTCACCTTACCTCACATGCTGACTTCTAAAAAGGGTTGCCAGGAACTCAATTTTAGAGATTAAAATCTGTTCACTACCACTCAGAGTCCTTGTTTTATTGGTATATCATTGTCATTACTGAAATGTACTTTTAAAAAATATATCAGTTACCTAACTCTAAGCAAGGTCTAATTAAGCCAAGTGTTACTTACATACATTTCAATTAGTCATAGTGAAACCAGTATGTGGGGGAGTACTCTGGTCAAAATAGTTTATAGATTATGTGTAGCTTTTTAAAAATTCTCTTAGGTAAATAAGATGGAGCCATTCTCTCATGCAACGATCTTGTGAAGTTTGTAAGGCACTTGGTGTCCCTCCATTTATTTCCCTCATGCTGAAGGTGAGGACTGTTTTCCAGGAAAATGTAATGTGAGGGGTTCTGGAAGAGAAAATCTCGCTTGTTTCTAAAGGCCAAGCTAGATTTGTGTTATAGTCTACTTGGGAAGCTGAGTGCAGGAAGTCACACTCCTTTGCCTTCTGCCCTTTATCATGTAGAGAGCAAAGAAAAAGGGCCATGATCTGAAATAAGGAAGGACCGTCTTGAAATGCACACCTCGTCTGCCTTATTGATTAGAAGTCAGTCCTATCTCCTTTGTCTTCCCAAGCAAGAGAGGCTTTGATGAAGCTAACTGTAGATGGAATTTTAATTCTTTGGTATATTTTTCTAGTCAGCATCAGTTAAGCCTCCCTTGACATTAAGTTTCTTAGTTTTGAACATTTGGCTTAGCTTTTATGGATTCAAGATTTTATCAGGTCAGTAGCTCCCTTCCTGGTTTTATCAGAGAATAATTCCTTTGCAAGTTTAGATGACAGTGTGATCTTCCTGTGGAAAGCTCACACTAGACCCCAAGTAGAATTGTAGCATCAGTGAAACCTGGACTCTGGTTCAAGAACAGTGATGCAGCTTGGGATTTGAGTTGCATCCGTTTTTTATGTCCAAGCTTTGTGTCACTCAGACAGAAACAGAACAGTCAGCTTTGTAGGCAGAGCATCTCCCTTGCTCCAGGACTTCTAGAGCAGCAGAAATCCCCCCACCCACTTTTGACATCTGCTGCCATCTTGCCATCCAGAGGATGTTATCAATCCATATAAAATAATCCCTGATCTATTGCTGAGGTCCTTTGTCACTGCGTATCCTTCCAGGCTCCTCCTCCATGCTTCACACGTAACAAGACTGACATCTGACATCATTCACATTCTGCATCTGTGGAGTGGGCATCTTAGAACCATCAGCTCATTGCATGTGGAAAGAATGTCAGTAAATACTTGAATCTGCATGGCAGTTTGCTGATTGTATGCAAGAGCAAGGAATAAAGCAAGTTGTACATACAGTAGGTTTCCTTAGGTCTTGTGGGCACATCCTTTATAATTTATATGTATATCTGTTGTAGTGAATATTTGGAGAATGTTTGTATAGATAGTATGTCACATGTCAAAGGAAATGCTTTCTGTCACCCGCTAATGTTGTATTTGTGGGTATTTATAGTTGTATGTATGTGCATAAATGTGTAGATTATATATCAGTATATGGTATATGTATGTTGAAATTATTTTTGTCAATAACAACCATTATAATATGAAAAGAACGTTTAAAAACCTCATAGGAATGATTATATAGTACAGTTGTTGAGAGTTCATATAGTGGTATTGTTTTATTAAACTTAAATTCAAATGATATTTTGATTAAATTTTTTAATAAGACTTTACAATAGAAGATTCCATCTTTAAGCTTTGAATTACCAGGGCAAAAATGACTTTGAAGTAAACTTGTGAATCTATTGAGGTGTACAGTGTGCAATACAATGAGAACTTATTATAATTTGGGAACTCCAGAAGTGTGGGGAAAGCCAGCCTGGGCAGTCTTAGTATCCTTAGTATTAAGAGCACTTAAACATAAAGTTGAGCTGATAACTTTGGGCTTATTACAAAATGTGATGCTTTTGAGCTCACGTTCTTTATTGTTGTAATTAGTCCAGAAAAATAATAGCTTTCTGAAGAACTACATAAGTACCCAGTGTATCTTTTATGTACCAGTGTATACTTTAGAGTAGATAAATCACTCTCCTGGTGCCACATCCTTACCCCCTTTGTTATAAAGGAATATCGCAGATGATACTGAATCTATCAGGGCATCCCAAGATTGGGTACTATATTCCAGGTTCGCAATTGCACAATTAACAGCTAGTGTCACAGGTAAAAGGACTCTAGGAACAAGTTAAAACTTTATTTAATATTTTTATACTCAGTCTCTTTTTCCTGACTCTCCCCAAAGAAGAGCCACTGGCCTTAGTTGTTTGACGTTATTGCTTATATTATAGAGTGTAAATAGTAGCTAGAGACTACAGTTTTATTAACCAGCATGTTTGGTATATTTAAAGCAGCGACTGGGTGTGTTTGAGTGAGCGGTTGGCTGCAGTGTCTTTTGTTAGAACACACTGCCTCATGTCTTCATGTCTGAGTCGGAGAACTGGAACTGCAGGGTCTGAGACCACCAGCTCCAGGCTGCAGACCCATATGGGCAGTTACACTTGAGTTTTGTTTTTATTAACTCTTCATTCTTGAACTATTTTTACAAATATATATTTCTCAATTTGTTCTTTATGTGTGGTGCGCTGGCTCTGTGGCTGATCAGCAGGGCTTCTGTGAGAATATTTCCTGCTAAGGATTACTTGTGATTTGCAGAAAACAACCATTTGATTCAGAAATCACACAGAAAATGAGTAGCAGAAATAAGGTATATTTTAGGCCATAGTTACTTGAAATGTTTGGATTTTAATATAAAGCCATGGAAGTTGTAAAGCCAAGTAACCATTGACATGGATAATATTCACTCTAGAGAGTATATATCCATATTTAATTTTTCTGCCATTAGAATGCTTTTTTAAACTTTAGGAATAAGAGTAATTAGACCAAATTGAAGTGGAAGGGTAAGCTGGCTGTTTTCCACTTGGGGTCGCCATGTATGTGTTAAATCTTCAAAGAGATTCACTGATTAACTGTCCTCTTGGGTGTTTAAGGAGAAAATTGATATGCCAAGGACCTCATCTGTGGGGGGAGAGAGAGAGAGAGAGAGAGAGAGAGAGAGAGAGAGTTTTAAGTTATACAAATGTATGACCTTAAGACGCTGAGGGCCAGAATAGAAGCGGTGTGAACTGTATCACAGATGTGTCCCAAAAACCAGGGAATACTGATGGAGTCCTGCTGTTTGACTGAGAGGCATCACATTTTTGAGACATGGGGCTGGGGACACATGCCATGTCCTTACTGGTGGACCACCAACTTGAAGTCTTTCTTGTGACTCCCAGACAGTGGCTCTCCAGCACCTCCAGCTAGCACTCTGCAGAACATTCATTTAAGAGGGCAATGTAAATGGAGAAGCCTTATTACCTTCAGAGCCCCAAGTGTGAATTGCCTGCCCTGGCTTTTCAACTGTAGGTGAGAGAGCTTGCACTGGAGTGTGCTAAAAGGCTGAGCACTTACCCTTAGGCTAGGGTCTTCAGGATGAATATAGGCAGGAACCCAAATATAATGTACTTTTGCAGGGGAGAGAGGAGAGTTCAGCTCTCACTAGCAGTAATATGAAAATAAGCTCCTTGTCTTCAATTCTGAAAGCACTGGTGGACGGAGAAAACTTTGGAGGTTCGCTTTGTGTTTCCCTGTCAGTCTACATAGCCTTTGAACACAGGGATAAGCCCCAGCCACAGGCTCCATGAAGGATCACATAGCAGGTCTGAGGCACTATGCTGAGCCCTTAACATGGGCAGTGGGGAGCAGGGTGATCTTCTCACTCCGGAGCTTCTCCTTGGCCTTTTACTCTGCTCGGGCTTCTGCTTGGGCTTCTGCTCAACAGCAGGTATATCCTGGGACCTGGACTGTTAGGAATCCAGCCATCCCAGTGGCTTGACCCTGTACAGGCAAGATATCAACTCTGAGAGTGACTCAGTCGTGGAGGACGACACAGTGTAAAGGATGCTCAGCTTGAAGCTAAGATGGCATTCTGTATTTTCGAGAAACAGACAGGCATGTTGAGTTCTGTTCACTGTCAGCTGATATCTTTCCCTTTGCTCCCAGATTTCCAGAAATGGATACGAGTTCATTTCTGTGGGAAGGGTCAAGGAACATAAAATTGCTCAACAGTGCTCTGTTCACGTGAAAGTTGTTGAGCAAAGGCCGACACGCCTCCCTGCATTCTCTTCTACCTCAAGTGTTTGGAATTCGCTTCTGGAAGAGACATTTATACAAGGAAGACCCCATGTTGTCAGCCTTGGCTTGCGGGATGCACGGAAGGGTGGCTCTTTCTAGCTTTGAAGATAAGACAGGTGCTGGGCTTTTATGGCCTAGTACCTGGCTTCTGTTTACTGTGGCTCCAGTGATTGACAATGTGTGACATTCCTTTACCTTCAAAGTTTTCTCCACCAGTTCTTTCTGTGTCCCTGCAGATTGCAAAAGTAATTAGTGACAAAATCGTAGCCTCCCCTTTTCAGTGGCCAAGAAGTCAGCATTAGCAGACCTGGGAAAGCTCGTGGTACCACACCATGTACTGAGAACCTATTCCTTATCACACACCAGACTCAGAAATGCCACTTCTAGCTTGTGGCATTCATGGTGGTAGTCTTTTGAATGGAACAGTAATTTATGTGGATATTGTTAAAGTGTTTAAAGAATATTTTGAAAATTGAGTTTACATTTTACAATTGCTTTATTTTTATTGAAATGACTGTATATATATTGCCCTATGTCACTGTAAACCTAGCCCTTCTAGACAGGTGGGTCAACTGTGTAGAAGCTGTGATGTAGACAGTACATTTCTCTCATGTGTGAATGACCATGAGGAGAACTGTCCCTGTGGTTTTATAAGTTGAGGGTATTTTGTTGTTTTATGACAACAAAATTTATTGCATTTGAAATGATTTTTATGTCATCAGAATCATGCCAACAGTGAAGGATTACAATATGGTATATGTAAATGTACAAACTTTAGAAAGAAATAAATACAACAAATTTCAGTCATTTGGGGAGAATGTTTTTATTTGCTTATTTATTCAAGTTGAATAATACTTTTAATAGTAAGTAGTACGGCACTCTGCACCCTTCCTTAAAAGGACAAGCATGGGGACGTGGGTCAGTGGGCGAGAATACCTGCTGTATAAGCATGAGAGCTTTGAGTTTGGGTCCTAGTACTCAATGAAAATGCTAGATATGGCCATGCATGTGCTCGTACCCCAGTGCTAAGTGGGCTGAGACAAGCTCATCATCCCTTGTAGGTGCTGGCTACCAGCCTCAATCTGGGTTCAGTGAGAGAGACTCTGTCTCGAAGGAATGAGGAGGAGAGAAAGCAAGTAGAATATTTGACATCATCCTCTGACATCTATGTACGGATAGATAGATGTACACATGTCCAGGTATGGCAGCACACATCTGTAACCCCAACACTGAGAAGGCAGAGATAGGCAGATCTGCAGAGTTCACTAAGCTGGCTAGTCTAGCCAAATTGGTGAGTGTTGGCTTCAGTGAGAGAGCCTTTCCCAAAACTACAGTGGAAAGCCCTTGAGGAAAAACACATGTACCCCTGTGACCGCACATGTATCTGCACAACACACACATTGAATAAATAGTAATAAAACAAAAATATTAAGAGACATACAAGATGAGAGCACTCCAAGATGGAAAGATCTGACCTTCGGAGTTGAATGAGGTGGTATCCACTCTGGTAGTTGATACTAACTAAGCCTTCAGGAATGTCTGTGAAGATTGGTGTCAACACAAAGACCTTAGATATGTTAAAGATTATAGCAAGGGAGGAAAAGTAACTTCTTGAATCTCTCCCAGTGATGTCTTACTCAAAGCAAGTGTACAATGTAGCTAATCTGTCCTAAAATGCAGATGCTCATCTCCGTAGCATTGCTCCACTGTGGCTAGCATGCACCTTTCTGCTCCTTAAGAAAGCCTAGTGTAATTGAGGTCTATTGATTTAGAAAACAAAATTCCACCTCAACATCTGAGTATCAGAAACGATGTCAAGGTACTGAATGGGAGGACTGGTTGCATCCTGTTAAAGAAAAGCACCTTTTGCTATATGGTAACATATAGCGAATAGTAGATGCCTGAGCATAGGAAAGGAGGACATGGGCACAGTTTAAAAGGTAAGACACTGGTGCATCTGCCTAGGGTGCCTGCTGTGAATGGAGCTTCCTTAGCAGGGAGTTGTTCTAGGTGAGTAACTGGAAGAGGCCAAGACGTCTATGTTGTTGATCTCAAGAAAGAAAGCTGTGTGGAGTGAGGAGGGCCCGAGCCTCTCTGTCCCCTAGCTTCTGTTTCAAGTCCTTCTTTGGAATGTGAAGCTCAGGCATGAATCTCATTGCCTGGCAGCCTGTCCTCCTGTGGTAGTTGTGGGTGTCTTCCCATATTCTCTGTGTGGCACAACTAATATTATAAGAACCATAGGGACTGCAGAGATCATTTTAAGAACATTCCTAAGAGGAAACTAAAACCCAGGTCTAATTAAGATGCTGGAAGGAGCGAGTAGAATCTCTTGCATCCCCAGATTAATTTTTTGAAATGGCATTGGAAGAGACACTCAGAGGGACAGGTGAATCACTGTTAAATCATATGGAAAAGTTTTGTCAACCAAGAACAAAACCTACTCAAGAACAAAGAAAACATTTATTTGGAACCAATTGGGACTGAAATCTAGGAAAACACAGATTCAAGCAGCCTTGAATTTTGCTTCCAGGTTTCATAAGATGGTGGTCGTATTTGTAGTTTTAAACCACAAGGGGGCTGGAAGTTTTGGGCAATGCTGGCAAAAGTTAATCTGTATTGTAAACTAAAGTATTAGATAGGCTTTAGTCTTTAGGAAGTGTGGGGACGGATGCCAGCTTACATGTGGGAATGGACATGTCTGAAACCACATTCAAAGGGGTACCCGCTTCTGCGATTGGATTAACATGGCTTCCCAACTCTTAGGTCCTTGCTCTAATGCTATCCTACTTTTATTTTCTTCCTTGACAGTGATAAGCAAAAGGAAATACTAGAGAAAAATGTATAGGAGTGCATGTTGGGTAGCGACTCTGTCAGTAAAGCTGACTCCCAGACATGGAGATCTAGGTGGGGCGGTTTGGACTGGGACATCCTCTGTAGGATAGGCACTGGAGCACTTGGCCCTCAGTTCCTGATGACGTTTCAGGAGGTCTAAGAGGTGCAACTTCATTGGAAGAAGCATTACTGGGGAGGGGAGGGCTTTGCAAGTGTACAGCCTCCCCTGCTTCCAGTTTGCCCTCACTGCTTTGTGCTTTTGGTTAAGGCGTGAAATCTGAGTTTTCTGATTCTGCCGCCATGCCTGGGTTGCTGTCATACCTCCCTGATGTGATAGACTCTTATGCCTGTGGAGCCATAGACAAAATACACTTGTAATTCACTTCTGGTCATGGTGTTTTACCACAGCAATGAGAAAGTAACAAATCCAGCATGTCACTATGTATGTGTGTGTGATCCCAGCATTGCAAAAGTGGAAACAGGAAGATCCAGCTTGCTTGACAGCCGTGTAAACTAATTACTGTGCTCCAGGACAATAAAAGACAAATATCAGACAAGTTGACAGTGTTCCTGAAGATGATTCTAAAGGTAATCACCCATCCTTCATATGCACCCACACACAGGAAAACAGATGTATACGCGTGTAGATGAAGCCACACATAAAGAAAACTATTCTATGCTGTAGACCAGTAAACCTGAACTTCACCCTGGGCATATCTTTAGACAGAGAGCAAGCAGAAATTATTTGAAGTCAGAACAGGCTTCCAAGAAGAAATTATATTAGACTCAATTTTCTATTCTGTAAGGCTGGTACATTAGACGTGGGTAGTAAATAAAATATTGGGGCTTAAAGTGACTTAACATGATCTTTAATGAAATACGCCCTGGTAAAGTTAGAAATACAATCCATACACTCACACTGTGGGTGGGCGGGCAGCCACTTAAATAGCACTAATTAAAGGATCCGCAACAACCTGGAGATGCATCTCCAGTGTCCTGCTGCAAAGCTTGCCTTTGGCCCCATCTGTTCAACATTTTAATTAATAACTTGGCAGAAGCTACAGAGGCAAGTTTATGAAAAATTGGTATGTCATAAAGCTGGGACAGAATGATTATCCTAAATGACAGAATCGGGATTCAAAAAAGATCTCATCAGGCTAAGCAATGGGGCAGATTACCCATGTGATGTGGAAGAACTGGAAGTGACTTCCGTTTGGTTTAGAATCACAGGTGCACACGAGCAAGGTAGGCATTTTGAGCTGCATAGGATCGCGACTGCACGGAGTACAAAGTCTCCAGCTTCCGGCTGCAGAAAACTCAGTGGAAGCCCAATGATGCTGCCATCAGAAACATCTGGGCTACATTTCTGAGTTTGGTTTCTAAAGCAGAGGAGGTGAATCTCGTGCTGTTGACACCAGCAAGACCACATGGGGAAAGTGGTCTACAAACTGGCACATTCACATGGCAGAGTATGCCTAAGTAGTAGCTAGGCATCAAGATCTGTGAACCCTGACATGAGGAACAAGGGAAGGGTATGAATGGGGGTCGGACTGTCCATGTGTGCACATCTATCAGTATCCAAGAAGAATTTCCTAGCAGGCAAAACACAACCACCACACCGAGAAGACAACAGAACCAAGGGACACAACATCCACCCAACAAAAACAAGACCAGATATCATCACTTAGAATGTCAATCTTTCCAAACCCATGTGCCTAAACTTCAGCATGAAAAACACAATCAGTCATATCCAGGACAATCTCTCTGCTAGATCCCAGCACCCTATCACAGCAGGCCTTGAATATTACAACATAGATAAAGCACAAGACAGAGACCTTAAAATAGCCTATGTGAATATGATATGGGTACGTATAGAGGAAATGAATGAATGAATCTATTAAACAAATCTAAGAAAACAAATTGTAGAAGGAGATGAATAAAAGAGTTCCTGAAATAAACAAGACCTGAAAGTAGAAAAAGAAACGATGTAGAAAACTGAAATTGAGGGGAATTGGAAAGTGAAACATTTAGAAACTTAAACAGGAAACACAAAGGCAATAGAATACAAGAAAAATGGGAGAAAATCTCAGGCATTGATGAAAAGATAGAAGAAATCATTACCCCAATCAAATAAAGTGTTAAGTCTAAAATTGTTCTGGCATGAAACATCCAAGAAATCTTGCACATTATAAAAATACCAAATCAAAGAATAATAGGACTGGATGAAGGAAAAGAAACCTAAGTCAAAGGAACAGAAAATATTTTCTACAAAATCATAGAAGAAAATTTCCCTAACATAAAGGTGATGCCTGCCAAAGTACAAGAAAAATGCGGAACACCAAATAGACTGGACCAGAAAAGATAGTCCCCTTAGAACAAAAGAAAACAGCAACATACAGAATAAAAACTATTAAAAGCTGCAAGGGAGAAAGACCAAGTAACATATAAAGGCAGACCTATTAGAATAACACCCCACTTCTCAATGGAGACTCTAGAAGCCAGAAGGGCTTAGACAAATGCTATATAGACTCTAAGCGACCACAACTGCCAGCCCAGACTACTATATACCAGCAAAATTTTCAGTCACCATAGATGAAGAAAATAAGACATTCCAAGATAAAACCGAATATAACAATATCTGTGTCTACAAACCCAGCCCTCCAGAAGGTGCGAGAAAGAAAACTCCAACCTAGAGGTTAACTATATCCCAAAACCAAATAGTCCCACCACAGCTAACCAAAAGAGGAGAAACACACCCGCACACGCACACACACACACACACACACACACACACACAGGCACAGGTACCCACCCACGCAACCACAACCACAAAATAGCAGGAATTAACAAACACTGCTCATTGACATCTTTCAACATCAAAAGTCGCATTTCCACAATAAATGGCACAGACTAACAGTATACGAAAACATGATCCATACTATTGCTGCATCCAAAAAAAATCACACCTTAACATCAAATATAGACATCATTTTAGGGTTAAAAGGATGGAAAGAGATAGTCTAAGGAAATGAACCTATGAAGGAAGCTGGTGTAACCATTTTGACATCTAACAAAATAGACTTCAAACCAAAATGAATCAGAAGAGATAGGGAGGGACACGACATTGTCAAAGGAAAAATCCACCAAGAATACATTGCGGTTCTTACTATCGATGCCCCAAACACAAGGATACCCAAGTTTGTAAAAGAAACACTACTACACTTAAATCACATATTAACTCCACACACAGACAGTGGGAGACGTCTATACTTATTTTTTGCCAATAGACAGGCCATCCACATAAAAACTAGTATAAGTGGATACTAGCTATAAAGAAAGGATACTGAGGCTATAGTTCATGATTCTAGAGATTAAGTAATAAGGTGAACCCTAAGGAAAACATATATATATATACTTTATTGTGTTATCAAGGATTAAACAAGTGATGCGAAGTATATATATATACATATATATACATATATATATATATGTATATATATATATACCAGGAAAGTAGAAACAGGCAAAATCACCTGACAAAATTGGGAACATGGGGCGGTGGGGGTAGAAGGGAGGGTGGAAGGGGAAGAGGAAGGAGAAGAGGATGGGGGAGGAGAACTTGAGGGAATGGGAAGTCAAGAAGGAGGAAGGACAGAGATGAGAGCAAGGAAAGAGATATCTTGATTG
>LOJH01031425.1:0-16838 GCA_001685095.1 Ellobius talpinus
TGAGATCTGGTGCCCTCTTCTGGCCAGCAAGCATATAGACAGACAGAACACTGTGTACATAATAAATAGATAAAAATCTTAAAAAAAGAAATATTCCTATACTCATTTTTTATTTTTGAAATTATAATTTCATTTCCTCCTCCCTTTTCTCCCTCCAAACCCTCATATATGTCCCTTCCAGCTCTCCCTTGAATTCATGGCTCTTTTTTCATTCATTGTTATCACACACACACACACACACACAGAGAGACAAGCACACACCTAAATATAACATGTTCAGTCTATATAATGTTCCTTGTATGTATATTTTAGTGCTGACTATTTCATCCTGGAAAACCAATTGATGTCCTCTTCTTTGGAGACCACTTTCCCCACTCTCAGCTTTCCTCAGCTGCCCATAGTTCTTTGTGTAGGTTTGGGACCTTGTGGTCTTTTCCCCATCCACTTTGGCACATCCACTGGTATTGTCCTTGTTCAATTCACATTTGAGCAGTCATGTGGTTGAGACTGTATGGGTCTAGCTTCTGTCATTCCTAGGAGATGCAATCTCGCAGCAAACTCCCTGATTGATTGTCTTTTCCAATCTTTCTGTCCCATCCTTCACAACGTTCCCTGAACTTTAGGTGTGGGGTGGTTTGTAGATGTTATTTATTGGGACTGAGTTCTACAACCCTGCATTTTGATTAATTGTGGTTTTCTGTAGTGGTCTCTGTCTGTTACAAAGTGAACCATGTCAGGCTAGACCCTGAAGGACGAACTAGAGTACATTAGGGTAGTGGAGGTAGCCTATAAGGGACCTGTGGATGGATTGATTTACTTATTTCTTTATGGATATGAGTTCATAGATGTACGTGCAGCACTGTGTGCCTGAAGAAGCCAGAAAAGGCTATCAGACCACCTGAAAACGGAGTTACAGATAGTTGTGCACTGCCCTATGGGTGCTTTAAAGTGAATCCATGTCCTGTGTATGAGCTGCAAGTTCTCTTAACAACTGAGCCATCTCTCAGGCCCCTTAAGGTGTTTTTGAGTGACTAGAGAAGAAATGCATCCAACCTGGGCTGAGCATTGTAATTATCAAGAAGATAATTATCAGAAATCCAGGAGTACAAGGTTAAAGAGGACTAGACTGGACTTTGATTAAAAGATGTATTTAAGTGATACTTTTAAGCTTTTTAGATAGCAGAGTTGGCGTGCGGTAGGGTGCTAAGAATCACAGGTGATGTACAAGGCATTCTAAGCTGAAGATAAAGCATAAAACAAATAATCTGTGAGACAATATACCATGGAAGTAGCTTCTGGATGCTCTGGTATGTTGCTCAACTATTTGGGTGGAAGGATTTATTTGTATTCACAGTTTCAGAAGTTTCAGTCCATAGTCAGCTGGGTTATTATCTTCAATTGATTATATGAGGCCCACACACATATAAGCAGTGTGCTTTATGTAATCTGCTGACTTGAATGTTAATTATAGCCAGAACTGCCCTCATAGGCAAACCCAAATTAATGTTTGACCAAAAATTCAGACACCCCACAGAACAGACGCAGTGACATATTGAACTGTCATCCCGCTCTGCTATGAGAATCACTTTAGTAAAGCGGAGTATAGCCAAGAAAGAACGGTATAAACAATTCTACTCTTTACCTGTGGGAGGAACATGTATTATTCCTGATAGGTCACAGGGGACACATTTTGGTGGACAGGGTAAAATATTTTCTACTTCCCTGGATTCATATCTTAGAAGAGCAGACCTCAAATTCCTCTTCTTCAATTGTGAAGAGATCCAGCCATAATTAATTTATAAGAAAAAAATTCTTCCTTCATCCGAAGGCTTCCTGGATTCTTTGTTTAAAGACAGACCAAGAAGGCCCAGTTTTTTTGTTACACTGATGAAACTGAGTAACACAATGTGGGTGTTTTATAACATGACTAGTTGTATGAGTGACTAAGCTATAAACTAATAGAAACCAGATAATGGGGAACAGAAATGCATTAAGCTGTCTCTAAGAGGTCCTATTGGCATGATGGAGAGAACTTATTAAAGCACTTGCCTGACATGCCAAAAAGTGACATTTAAGTGAGTCAGCTGTGTAGGTATTTGAGGAAAAAAATCTTGATGCATTTGGATTGCAAGAAAAAACAAAGGAGATGTTGAGTTTTCTGAGCTGAGAGAAGGCAGCAAGAATAGCAAATACAAAAGCTTTCCAGTTGATACAGTGTGACATATTTTGGAAAGACCATTGTGACCAAAATCCAGGGCAAGAGGGAGGTAAGTAGAAAGATATGAAAGCAATCACACATGTATTGTCTCACGTAGGACTGTGTAAGCTTAGAGATGATGTATATTGGCTGTACTTGAGGGCAGTGTGGTTAAGTGGCCAGTAATGTGGGCTCCAGAAGTAGAGTGCTTGAGCGGATGGAACTAGAAAAAAACAATCTTGTGTGATGTACCCCAGACCCAGAAACACAAACATGGTATCTACTCACTCATAAGTGGATATTAGATGTAAAGAAAAGGATAACCAGGCTACAATCCATGACCCCTAGGAAGCTAGGTAATAAGGAGGACACTAAGAGAGACATGCATGGATGCCCAGTACATAAATTGGTTTTTTTGGAGTCCATTCCCTATGGAAGGATTCTTTGATCAGCCTCGATACAGGGGAGAGAGTCTTGGTCCTGCCTCAACTTGACATGCCAGACTTTGTAGACTCTCCAAAGGAGGCCTTACCCTTTCTGAGGAGTGGATGGGGGTTTGTGGGGGGAGGTGGGGAGTAGCAGGAGGAGGAGAGGGAGGGGGAACTGTGATTGGTATGTAAAATGACAAAAAAAACTTTTGAAAAAAAATTCAAAGAAAGAAAAAAAAAGATGTAGAGTGCCTGGATTCACGTTCTGACTCGATCACGTCTTAACTAGGTGCCTTGTAGCATGTAACCTAGTCTTTCATTGCCTTGGTACTGCCCATAGGATTACTGTGTGAATTAAGTGAATTAACATGCTCCAGAGTGTGTGTGGTAATATTTGGCATCTAACAAACACTATTTAGTCTCAGTGCAATACAGTGTTTAGATGTTACTTGGTGCTACTTTATAATTGGAGAAGATGACTTTTATGGACTATAGAGAGAATGAATAGGGGAGGTGAAAGTGGAGAAGCCGAGCTCAGCTGAAAGACTGGCAGAAATAGTAGAGCAGAATAAAGGAGGGCAGGCTGATATTAATTTCAAAGATGAAATCAAAGGAGCTTTCTACTGGATTAACTAGGAGCTGTAGGGCAAGGTAAAAATAGTACTGGAGTTAGAATTTTTGGTTCTCCCCCCAACCAGCTGTGTATTTTTGGTCAATCATTTAAATCTTTTAATGTTTCAGTTTCTTTATTATCTAGGCTTCTCTGGAGATGAGATGGCAAGGAGTGATAACAAAAAGAAATTTAGTTTTAAGAATTTGGTTCATATTACTATGGACCTGGAAGTCCCAAATCTGCAAGTTAGCTAAACTGAAGAGTTAATAATCCAGAAAAACACTTTCAGCAAAATATTTGGAATACTGTTTGGCCAATTATCTCTGGACCACTGTTCTAAATTCTAAGTGTTCATGATAGTACGCCTAAGGTTGAAACTGAGATGTTTTGTCTCTGCTTTTCCAAGATGGAGCTGAATAAATTTCTTTCCTACGTTTCCACCATCACTATACCATTTGATCTCTGCTGTGAGTGGCTACAATTAATTTGTTTGAAAGACTCTCCAGAGTCAGGCCTACAGTACACAGCTTTCATAATGACCCTTCGAGTGTTTCTGAGATGCATCTGTGTGTATGTGTATTCATGTGCATGTATGTAAAGGCAATTGTGTGTGCGTGTGTGTGTGCTGGCGTGTGTGCATGCACATGCACATGTATAGATGTAAAGGCAATTAGGTGTGTCTGAGTGACTTTTGAATACACAGCAGACATGTTGTATATGTTTGTAGAATGGATGAGTGTGACGATAAAAGGGGAAAATTATAGGTTACCTGTAGTCACCAAGCCTAGAATTGGTTCAAGAGAGGGCAAATGGATTTGCAAGAACTTTTTTGCACAGGTGAAATGCTACTGAACCAGATATGCAGTGAGGTGAGGGCAATAGGCTAAGACTGGAAGCTTCAGAAATTCTTCCAGGGAAATTTGCTTAAGACCTCCAGATACCAGTTTATCCATATGCAAAACGAGGCTTTTCTCTCTCCCTCCCCCACATCCCCCACGTGTAAATATCCCTCTATTTATACATTCAGTAATATTATTGAGTATCTGTTATGTACCTATTCTGGGTACTATACAGTGAATAAAGCAGACAAAACCTTTAAAACGTAAAAATAAAACAAATTTAAAAAATATATGAGTTCTAAGAACTAAGGAATGAAAAATAGGACAGGGAAGAATGATAAAAACGTTTGTGTGTGGGTAGTTACATTTTTAGGTTCCTGTTTCTTGCTGTGCTTCCCTCACAAGATCGCCACAAAACTGGTACACAATAAAAGTCATAGTTTCTAGGAAGCTGCAAAATTCATTAAATTTTTTTATCTATTTATATGTGTATCTGTGTACATGTGTGCACATGTGTGCTAATGCCATGACACCTTGTGGTGGTTAGAAGACAAGTTACGGAAGTCAGATTTCCCAGGGGATCAAAGTCAGTCTGTCAGTCTTGGCATCAAGGACTTTTACCTACTGATACATTTTGCAGGCCTACAATATCCTATTTAAATATAAGATGCAGCTAGCTCTTCTTGGGGGATTGTTTTCTGGAGCTCTCTCTATTTGTTGTTCATTTTCCTGCTATGTTAATCACCATGTTAGTTGCTTTTTTGCCATTGTGACCAAATACTTGACAGAAGCAACTTGAGGGAGGAAGGGTTTATTTTGGCTCAGGGTTTTAGAGGAGAGTCCATGGTCCTTAGCTTCGTCAATTCTGGGATTTTGGTGCAGAATATCATGGTAATAGGGATATGAGCAAGGGAGGGCATTTATCGCATTACTGAGAAAATACAGAACAAGCCGGGTGGTGGTGGCGCTTTAACCCTGGCATTTGGCAGGCAGAGGCAGAAGGATCTTTGTAAGGTCAAGGCTAGCCTGGTCTACAGAGTTGGAAGGACAGCCAGGGCTATATAGTGAAACCCTGTCTCTAATCCCTTCCCACAAACAAAAGCAGAGCAAAAAAAGTGTAGGGATGAATAACCTTCAAAAGCATGCCTCTAGCTAGGTCCCATCTCCTAGAGATCCTATCAGCTCCCAAAATAGTGCTACCAGCTGGGGACCAAACATTCAACATGATGAGCTTGTTGAGAACATTTTATATTGAAACCGTAACAAGCGCCAGTTTTTGCCTAGAGGATGGAAACTTCGGTTCTGTGTTTGACCCTGATATTGCAGTCTTTTCAAATTCCAAATGTATAGAGTTGTATGGCTTCCAAAGCACGTTTCCTAGAACTGTCTCTTCTGGCTCTTAATCTGTTTTTCTTTCCAATTCCATAAAGCAGTGGGTAGGAGAAGTGGTAAGTCACATTCTTACTTCTAAACTGAGAACCATGACTCCTCAGGCTACTATGGAGTACAAAGCAGAAATGTATATGCAAGGGCCTTATATGTGAAACTATAAGAGCCGGTTGCTAGGATCGAGAGAATTGATGGCCTTAATTAAGTGACTGTTTTGCTCTTTGTGAATCAGGTGTATGTGAGCCTTTTGTACTGGTGCCATTTCCTTCTATCCTTTTTTTGTAAGCAGCTAAAGGAAGTTGGGGTAGCATTGAGCCTAAGCACCTCTGAGAAATAGGAACAGTTTCAAGAAAACACTGTATCATCTGTAAGTGGAATGGCAGGCACTGTTGTGCTGTCCTTCTTGTTGACTCGCTTTTGGGAAGCAAGAACTGGTACTCATTTTCTGATGCTAATATAGTTGATTCATTGCCTTTAAGGACTGTCATTTGTCTGTTAGTGGTAACCTCATTCTGAATGCTGGAAGTGGAAATGGAGAATCTTGAGCAGCTGGAATCTTCATTTAGCACGACTCTGTTTTTTTCTGTGGCAATGCTTGACTTCCTAACTGAATATATTTTATTCCATAGCGTGCACTTAAATCCATTGTGTCATTATCTCGTTGGCAGGTATTATTTGGGTCTTCTATTTATAGATGAGGCAATTGAAGCTCACAGAATGTATTATTTGCCTGAAGTTAAGGGCAGAGATTTTATTCGAATCCTTAAATAATATTATTTACTAGCATTTACTGTAGTCTTACATGTCAGAAATTTCTTTTGAGTGTTTCACATCACGTGTACCATCACTAAACCCCCACAAACAACCATAATAACCTCCATGCTTTGCAGATGAGACATAAAAGTGACGGTAGCTATTGTGCTTGCTTAGAATGAAGGGCAGGAAGAATACTTAATATTAAATCCTTCTCTCTATTTTAAGGATGCGCAAAATAAGAGCCAAGGACACTAAGTAGCTTGCTTAAAGGTCATATAATCAGCAGTATACAGAAGAAGTAAGGTTGACTTTCAGATGATTGGCTCCAGAGGTCGATGTTGGGTCTCTTGCTGAACCTGTAGATGCCCCATTCATGAATACTAGGTGGCAAACAAGCTTCAGGGGTCCTTCTGTCTCTGCCTACCCAGTGATGGTATTACAGATACACACTACCACACCCAGATTTTTATGTGAATACTGGGGAACTGAACACAGGTCCTTATGGCTTGATGACAAGCACTTTACCATTGAGCCATCTCCCTAGCCCTAAAGTTTGTATTCTTAACCATATAATATATATTGCTTCTAAGTCTAGGAGTTTTTCCTAGCTTAGCTAAGCAAATTACTGAGATAGAGAAACGGAGGGGATACTTAAGGCTACTCAGCAAATTTAACACTTTTTATATTTAATTTTTGAATAAATGATATATTTACATGGTCAAACAGAATCAAACTATAAAAATGAGGAAAGTGGTATTGTTTCTCTACCTATTATAGGGTAAGTCACCTGCATTATAGCTTTTTATGTATCTTTCTAGAATTTTAAACTTTAGATATGAGCAGAGGAAGCATTATTCCTCCTCCTTTTTATCCAAAAGATCACACAGCACAATACTGCTCTGTACCATTCTGCTTTAATATGCCAAATCTTTATGACCTCTTCTTGTCAGTCTACAGAGAGCTTCCACAGGTTTAGCTGGACACTCATGGATTTCTAGAAACCGCTGTCTTGCAAACATGTTTTCCCCAAGCGTTGGTGGGATCCAGGCTTCTCTTAACAGGTTCACTCAGGATATCATTGCAGAACTGTCTTGGGCTTCAGCAAACTGTATAAAATTTCAAACCCAGTTCCTTAGCTTCCCTCACATATCATCCAGCTCCTGAAACACTCTTCAGCTGAACTAATTGTCTTCCTCCTACTCTAGTTTCAGCTTATTTATATAATCTGACTTACTACTTATTTATTTAAAACTAACTATTTATTATTTAAAACATTTCATTAATTCTTTGAGAATTTCATACAACTTATTTTGGTCGTGTTCACCCCAACTCCTCCTCTTTTATGTAATTCTTGTTTAGTTTCTCTTATTAGCAAAATTCTATGATTAATTTATGATGAGTGCTTGGTGTCCTGAATGTTCATCCAGTGTCTTAGAGTTGAAATGAAGCCTGCAAATAAAACCGAGGCATGAAGGTTAGAGAGTGGTAGCTGGCTGAATGAGTCATGAGTCATGAGGACCAAGAATGGAACTGTCTAGAAACTTGGGCTCCAAAACTAAACATTCGGTCCTGATATTGACAGATGCACTCTCTGTCCATTTCAGTCTTGAATGGATACAAATAAGGTTTTGGCTACCCCAGAAAGAGCACAATCCTAGAGGAAACCGTTGTTTGTCCTCTGCAAGGCCTTTTGGATCTTTACTATTCTTTCTAACAAGTCTTCTCTGTACCCTGAGTAGAGACAGATGGCCTGGCCTACAAGCTTGTTTGAAATAGAACTGAAATTGGCCGAAAATAAATGTGAAATAGGATTGAAATAGATCTAAGCAAAGGAACAGGAGGAAATTGCTGCTCTTATGTATTTATTCATAAGCTTCTTCATGCCTGCTGGCCACAGGAGGGCGGTATAGGAAGCAGTTTCCTGAAGAAATACCTCCTACTGGTCAGCAGGGAAAAGAAAACTGAAGAGGTTCTGCATTTCTCAGCCTGTAGTCTGCTCTTTTAGTTCCTTGTGGAGGAGTTCTTACTATCCAAGGCTCTTTAAGGGGCCAGGAAGACCTATGAAGCAAAGGTTGGTATTCCCAAGCTGCAGCTGAGAATGCTTTCTATGATGGACTTTCTCTATATCCTACTTTGAGTCAAAAGTCCTGTACTTTGTCCTTTTTCCATTTAGTCATTTGTCCATTTGGTTTTTCAGTCCTTAAATATGTATTTGCTGAGTGCTAAGCACTCTTTTGAGCACAGAGTAAAGCAGTTAAGAAACTAGTCTCTGCCTTCATGGAGCTTGCATTTTATAAAAGGGAGACAATAAATCACTAAGCAAAGAATTGTGTAATAGTTCAGGTCATAGCGAGGTTTTTAAGGGAAAAGCAAGCTAAAGGGTTAGGCAGTGGCATACAATGTTAGAGAAAGTGGTCAGGATAGGAAAGTTTTGAGGAGGCGAAAGAGCTAAACTTGTAGATAGTCAGAAAGGTGATCATAGAGTGTCCAGTTCATTCCCCTTCTTTGATTACTCTCTAAAACTCTGCCCACCACCATCTAATTAGAGGCAATCTATTTATTTAACTCAAAGTAGTGATTAATTATCTTGTGTTCAGGGAACCACCTCGCATCCAAGGCCATGCCTGTTCCACCTTCAGCCAAATTGCTGAGGACTTAAAACAATCAGTGCTTTATTTTCAGCTAGCACTGAAAAGGTTTTTGAGAAATAAAAACGTTAAGAGACATGTTGGAAGATACAAAGCTCCCAAGAAACAGAGGTTGAACTTCTGACTTCTATGTGCAAGCTTTAGTTTTTTTAAAATCTACATTCTGTGATGAGCTACTCAAGGCATTGCGGGTGCACCTTTGAACATCAACCATTTTGGTGAATTCTTTTTACTGAAGAATAGAAAGGAAGGTGACTGTTCAGAACAGGAGTGCTAATAGTCCTATTCTGTTCTCCTTTGTCTTTTCCACTGTGATTCTTGGATACATGCTCTGAAAGATATAGAATGAAAAGCAGCAAACCTTGGGAGAAATGATGGTGTTGGGGGCTGGAGAGATGGGGTGGTGATTAAGAGCACTTGTTCTTGCAAAGGACTGGAGTTAGGCTCCCAGTACCTCAACTGAGTGGCCCACAATCCCCTTTAATTCAAGCTCCAGGGGATCTGATATCATCTTCTGGCCTCTGCAGGCACTTGTACACATGCAGACAAATATGTGCATAGATAACAAAAAATGCAAAATAGATGTTCCATTTCTCTTTATGAAAAGTATTGTATAGGGGAAAGTGTTTAGGAGGGATTAGAGTTTGAATCCCTAATAGATGACTTAAAACATTTGAGAACTATCACTTGGAAACGTATCAGAGTTAATAGAGAAAAGAGTAGACTGAAAACAAATTTCAGTTCAAGTCCTTCTGTTTCTATATTCTGCCTATGTGGTTGTGACCAAATGATCTAAACACTTAGATGTAATGTCTTCCTCTTTAAAATAATGATAACAATTCCATCTTCTAAGACTTCTGCGGGTAATTCAATAAAAAACATGTTTAAGCCCAGTACCATGTGTGCCTAATGTATGTCCTACTCTTGGTTCCCTAGATTTCTGTTTAGGAACATTGTAAAGATACAGTCTATTTTTACTCCTTGATCATTAAATTTTACAACTCACTCTCTAATCATTAACAACTTCATTAATTATCTGACTGTGCTTGGAACACTTAACATATAGCATTTAAATTATGTACATCATTGATTGTGTTCTCCTTGAGAATGCAAGCTTTCTGAGAACCTTGTTAGCTGTCAGAATAACTACTTATTGAATTGGGCTCATTTTAGAGTAGTACAGATATCTGTGCTGAATAATTAAACAGGTGTTCTTGTTCTTCAGAAATTGATTCTCGTAAACAGAATGGACAGACATAAAAGTACAAGAGCTTCTAGTAACATAGGTAACACGGACAAATGGATTCAGTATCTTTAGACTGACTGCTACAAGCATCAAGAATTACTGAGTAGGCCGGCTTGGGGGGTTAAATGACCAGTGAGTAGAATGTGGGAGGGGTCAGGGTAAAATGTGAAACTTTTCTTGAGATCGCTTTCTGGCAGAAGTGAGACTTTGTGATCTGGTTGAAACATGATAAACCAAAACCAATCAGAAATGGACTTTGAACTGCCAGAAAGAAAGGCTTCATGCCTAGACGTTTTCTGGATCTGGGAGAGTAGAACAGTGAAACCTGTACTGGACTGAGTGTGTGTCTAGGCAGTATACCGACAGGAAGGGATTCACCATTTAGATCAGAATAAGAAGAATCCTTTAGTAGCTACATGGGAAGAAGACAGTGGGCAGGGTAATATCTGGAATGCTACTTGCAGTTTAGGGCAGGGGGCTCCTGCTGTGTGGGAATGGGGGACTTCGGGGCCTGTGGGATGTTGTCTCTATTTGGAAGAAGTGCAGTTTCCTGGCATGTAAATTGGGTTGCTGTACAAAGGACTGTCTAGATTGGCCAGTGCATAGTTCTGGGAGGCTAAAATGATCCACACTGTGATTTCCAGTTGTGCAGTTTCTGTCATGCAAATCAGACTCCTGTAGTTAAAGGCCTTTCTGATTGATCAATGTTCAGTCCATGTCAAGGGGGTTGGACTGCAGCTCTGTGGTGTCAAGTTACAGGATTCTTGAATCATGCCTCTGAAAATTCCTAATTGGGATAAATTCCATTTTATGGCCTGTTATTAATGACCTTCCCACCACAAAGCCCAATTTAGAACATTGAAGCAGTTTATCCCCAGGACCCAGGAGATACATTATCATGTAAAGGAACTATATTGTTTGTATTTATATTTGATTGTTGCTAACAATGTGACGTTGGACAAGTTATTTGATTCACTTTGTCTCAGTTTTCATATATCTAGAATAGATACAGTATTATTATATGTTTCATAAGGTTCTGAGAATTTAAATAGCACAATGAAAGGGCTTAGAATAGTACCTGGCACAGAACATGTTAACTTTTATCATTTTCTGGTGTAACTGAATATGGGTCCTAAGAAATAACATGAATTTAGAAATACTTATATCCCACATCCTCTCATGAATGAACACCTTTTCATCCGTAGCTGTGAGAGTAGTGAAAATATCTGTCTCAAAGTGGTAGCTACCAACTGAGATTTACCCAAAGGTTTAGCAGCTATCTCTGGAGGGAAGATTTTTCTCATCATTGTGAATATTGGAGTTGAAAGTAGGTAACCATGACATTGCAGAAGACAAGAGAGCCTCAGAACCCTTCATACTTAATAGCAGAAAGCCTGAATTGGGCTGGAAAATATTGCTGTTTAAAATGAGAGGAATTTTTGTTTACATTTTGAATACAAGTTACCTATACCTTTATGGCATAGTCGAAAAGTTTTGGTTTTTATTCTGCCAATAGTTATCCACGTAATCTTGAACAGATTGTTTTTTCCAATTCACAAAAGATGGAATATTGAAAGCTTTGATTTTTCTCTGTGATCCCACAAGGCCTTGCTTCTCTTGTCAGAAGATATAACTCTTTGAGCGGAGACTGGTGGATGAAGGCAACATCCTTGCATTTAATAAATGATTATGAAGTACTTGATAGATGTTAGACACTGATGAACATGGGTGAAGAAAGGATAGTCAGAGAAAGCCTGTTTGGAGGTGATGACACCTGAACTGAGCTTTAAATTAGGGAATGGGAAGACGGCAACAATTTACCTAGGCTGTGAAGCCAGAAAACCTGGTAGAGTACCAGAACCCCTATAGGTTCTGTGTAACTGTGAAATAGAAAATGAAAGTGCCCTCGTAAAAGCTGAAGTTAATGAGATCAAAGAATACCATGTGGGCAGGACATTGTATGTCAGCTATAGAATTTGTCATTAAGAGCAGTGGGGAGCCACTGAAGGCATTAGCGCTAAGGAATCATGTAAGTTGAGTCTCAGCTGGAAGAAATGAAGCATGTTAGTTGTTTTCAGCAGAAATGTCTTAATATAGAAAAATCAAGGGTTTACCAAATTGATAGATGGGCTGGAAAGGCAAGGTTTGAGCTGCACTTGCAAGATTGACTCCCAGAACCTTATCAGAGTAATTCCTATCTCTGCAACAAGGGGCAAGGTGTGGCATCAAGGATTCTGGGGTTGCTTTATTTTATCTGCTTTCTCAAAAATCAGGATGATGCTATTGTTCTGACTATTTCATATCTTCCAGATGAAGAGAAATGGCCCATTCTCTGGGTCTCAGAAAGTGCAGAGATAATCACCAGGCACCAGGATTTATAGTAAGAAAGCTGCAGAAATTTCCAGTGTCCTCACCATGGTATTCAGGAACAGAAGCAGTAATGATCCAGTGTTCTACCTTCAAATCTCCTATTAGCACATCCACAATGCTGGCTACCATGGAGTCTGGGAAAGGAGAGAGTTTGTTGAGTAGTTTTTGGATTTGTTTTTTGAGCTTTCTGGCTATACACAAAAGCAAGCTTTACCTTAGAGTATAATCCACATTATCCATCATAGGATTAATAAGAACAAAATTCCTTTGAGAGAGATAATTTGGGCCAGAGAGTAGAGGCAGAGCTGAGGAGGCAGAGTCACACTAGGGACCAGGCAATGGATGGTAATTGACCAGAGATGAAGAAGAACCCATTAAAAAGTAGTAGCAGGAGGAAGCAAAAGAGACAAATAAGAAAGAAATTGAGGGTGAAGGAAATCAATGGATTCTGAATACCGGGTACTTTTTGGAGACATGAAGGAGAGACAGGATGTACGAATTGTTTCTGGCTATTTTGTTGTGTAAATGCCATCCTCAAGAGGCAGGAAACTGAAGGGGAAGAATAATGCTGTCAGCGGTGGGAGAGAGATGACTTTGCTCTTTAGACTTATTAACTTTGAGGTACCTGTGAGACATTTAGAAAGACACGATGAGAAAGCAGTCGGAGACTCATCCTGAACTTCAGGAGAGCTCCTTGAGTAGCAACACCAGAGACATAAGTTATCTGCTGAGCTGCAATCAAATGCCGCTGTCTGTTTTATCTTCCACTTGTGCCCAGCAAATTTGTTGAAAGGAAGTGTATGAGTGTGTAATGTAGGTGGAAAGTCAAGCTTCAGGAGAATTGACGAGCAGCATAGAATTGAGAGGCTAACAGAGCTGAAATTAAAAGGATTTTGAGAAGCCACGACATTAATGACTAGATGCGGAAAAGCCCAGGTGAGAACTGAAGACAGGTCATGTAAATGGCGTCTTTAAGGCAGTGGGACATTTTAGGAAAGAGAGGAAGCCATAGGAGAAAGACAGGGATGAAACTTTAGCAACAAGTTGTTTCTATGGAAACTTAGGGTAAAGCTGGGTGAGGGGTCAGAGAAAGGGAGGAAGTCGTTCTAGTTTTCTTCTGCTCCTTATGGCAAACACAGTCAACTTAGATAATAATAAGGTTTGTTTCATTTTACACGTCTGGGGCACAGTCAGTCTCTGAGAGAAGTCAGGCAGAAACTCAGGCAGAAATAGGGAGGTAGAAATGCTGCTTTCTAGCTTGTTCAATGGCTTATGCTCAGCTACCTTTCTATTTTTAGATTTTTTTTAAAAAAATATTTAAATAACTTTTTTCATTTCTTTTACATACCAACAGTTTACCCTCTCTCCTCTCTTCCCAGTTGTGCCCCGCCATGCTCCCCATCTACCCTCCTCCCCTTCCACTTCTCCTCTTTCTCATTCAGAAAGGGGCAGGCCTCCCATGGACTTGAACAAAGCATGGCACTCAACTGAGGCAGGACCTAGCTCCTCCACTTGCATCAAGGCTGGGCAAGGTAATCAGATCCAGTTTGGGGAACACGTTCACAGCCAGGCACTGGGCTAAGCTCCTGCTGAAGAAACTGAAAAGGGATTGTAGGATCCAGGGGTTCATGAATGACTGGGAACCCACAGAGACAGCGCACCTGTGCTCCTGGTCTCTGGACCAACAGTTAGGGAGCTTGCATGGGACCCACCAAGGCCCTCTGTGTGTGTTTGACAGTTGTGTAGCTTGGTCTCTTGGTAAGGCTCCTAGCAGTGAGATCAGGACCTGTACCTGGCAGTTAGCTGGCTTTTGGAAACCTGTTCTCAGCTAGTGTTCATATATAGTGTAGGTACACCTGTCTAGGAATGGTACTGCCCAACATTCTGGTCCCTCCTACATGAGTTAGCATTCAAGATAATGTCCCACAGACAGGCTTACAGGTAAATCTGATCAGGCAATTCTTCAACGGAGGTTTCTAATTCCCAGGTGACTCTGGTTATAGCAAACTGAAAAGTAGCCAGCACAGAAGTAGAACTGGATAAGGATGAACTCTTTAAAGGAAAATTCTAGTTATACGGAATATAGCAGTCATGAGAGTCAGTATCTGTTTTAACGTAATCTAAGAGCAGATTTCAAGCTGGGTGTAGTGGTGCATACCTTTAATTCCAGCAGTGGGAGGTAGGGCAGCTCTGTGGGACAGCCAGAGGCACATAATAAAGAAACCATGTCTCTTTCTTTAAAAAAGTAGATGTCAAATTGTTTTGGCTATTACTTATCAAAAATGTGCATTTCACATCACAAACTAATATTTGCATTTATATTTGTATATAGCTGAAATAGATACTTTGCTAAATAGCATTACATTAAACACATGAATGTTTCAGATTAACAGAATCATAAATAAGCAATATTTCTTTTTATGGTTGAATAATATTTCATTGAATAAATTTATACCATTCAAGAGTAGGTGGCTGCTTAAATTGTTTTGATCTTCTGGCTATTATGAATAATGTTGCTATGAACATTTATATATGAATTTTTGTGTGGACTTGTTTTCCTTTCTTTTATGTATATATCTAGGAGTGGAGTTTTTTTAAATCAGATGGTGATTCTATTTTTTTTAACTTGGAGGAACTTTTAGACTATTTCACAAACTGTATCATTTTACATTCCTATCAGGTATATGAAAGTTCTAATTTTTGGTATTTCTAGGTTCCAACCCAGGGTCTCCTATATCCCAGGCAAGCACTTTACCACCTAGCTATACCCCTAAGTTCATTATCTGGCATTTCATTTTAAACTGATACAGTGAGTGTAAATTTGTATCTCATTACCAAAAATGATGTAATGAATATCCTGTATTTGCATTTCCCATATTTGATTTGAATTTCCCTGATGGCTAACCATGTTGAACATCTTTTCATGTATTAATTGACCATTTTTTCAAATAAATGCTATTCAGATCCTTTGATGAGTTTTAAATTGGGTTATATTTCTTTTTAATGATTGTACTACACTATATTTATTGTATTTTATTTATAATGTATTGGGGAGGCATGGGAAGGTCAGAGGACGCTTGTGAGAATTGGTTCTTTCCTTTAAATGTGTGGATTCCAGGGATGTAGCACAGTCCATTAGGACTGGATGATGCAAGCTCATTTGTCTGCTGAGCTACCTAGCTGGCTCATTGTTCTTTTTAAAAATTATTATTATTGTGTGAGTGCATGTGCCATGGCATGCACGTGGAGGGCAGAGGACAAATTTACGGAGTTGCTTCCCATCTCCTATCTTTTCATGGGCTCTGGGGATCAAACTTGTTAGGATTGCTCATCAAGAGCTCAGATGCTTTCTGAGCCATCTCACCAACCCTTGAGTTACATTTCTTTTTGGGAGTTGTAAGAACTCGTTGTTTATTCTAGATTCAAGTCTCCAGTCAGATGCTATTTGCAAGAATTTCTCTCTTTTGGGGTGTGGGGGGGGTTCCACACATATGATAGCATCCTTTGAAGCCAGTAGTTTTAAATTTGGATGCTGTTAACTAATTTTAACTAAATTTAACTAATTTCTCCTTGGTGGCTTGTGCTTTTGCCATAATTAAGAAACCATATCCAAGATCACAAAGGTTTACCCTTAGTCCTCCTATTTTGTTAGTCACCATCATCATATCTAAATATTTAATAGTAATTCTTCAACATTATTAAGTATTTGATTTATGTTCAGATTTCTAGTTGTTTCATATGTCATAAATGCACATGTACCTAATATGCCCAAATTCTACCTCAGGTCACTGAGTTATTTGTGAAGAGATCAAAATTTATTTGTGAAGAGATCAAAATTTATTTGTGAAAACTGGATTATTGATCTTGTAGTTTCTCACAGTGTACATTTTATCATCAGAATCACTGTACTGCAGTAGCCCCACCCCCTTTGGTTCTCTGTGTGTCTGGTAATTGATAATTGGGTCTAAAAATTTGATCTGATTCAGGCTTTTTGTTTTTGTTTTCTCAAGAATCATTCACAAGTGACTGCTCTGTGAGCTAAAATGTGTAAAGCGTGGTCTCATTTGGAGTTTATTCTATCCCAGAGGGCTTGAGACTATTTTATTTATGACTTGTACCCATTCAGAATTTCCAATAATTTAATTAAGATAATGACTGCCTGAGTCTCAAAGACTTCCAGAGAATTGCAAACAGTTCCCATTCCTCTTAAGAATCCATCGTATGCTAACAGTTGCAAAATTAAGTTTGTTAGATCTCTAGCTAATCCACTTTCTTTTTTCCCTCCATTGTTATCTACCCATTGACTCCAAAGGTCATTGGAATCTAAGAACATGAAAGGCTTGGAGAGATTA
>LOJH01031426.1:0-15493 GCA_001685095.1 Ellobius talpinus
ACATATGCAGACAGAATACTGAAAATACTGTATACATAATAAATAAATCTTTTTAAAAAATGTGCATAGGCTTAAGAAAGAAAAGAGAAAGAATAAGCATGGTCAAAGAAAAAAATAGTCTAAAAATAATAAAGGCTTTAAAGAGAGAAGTAAAATAATTTTTTAAAAAAAGAGTAGGCCACATAGAGACGGGAAATACACAGGGAATCTGGGTCCTGTATGTTATCATGTTGTTTGATAATTCTTTGAATGCTGATAAGCAAATGACAGCTGCTAGGAGACATGGGTTGTTAAAGAGACTGGTGAAATAAACCAGTCTAGATATTTTAGGGCTATCTTAATTTTAAAAAAGAAGTAAAAAAAAAAAAAGATTTACATTGGGGAAGAGGTTGTGCTTTTGTTTCCACAGGAAATGAGAGGCTGCGGATTCCTTCAGAGTTAGTATGGATCAGAATTGACCAGGGGAGACCTCCTGAATCTTGACAGGTGATATATATCAGCAGAAGTTACAACTGATCTTCCCAGCTTGGCCATTATCTCCATTTTCTCAGGGACCCTAAAGATGCCTTTGCCCACAGACAACAGGAAGCAGTCTGGAGAACATGACACCCACATTCCCAAGAGGTAGGGCGGGTGGTTGTTGGTTATGGATGTTTGTTATCATTTAGGGAACTATAGGATAAAAAAGCAACTATTAATCTCATATTTTGCATTAGCATGGATTTTGGTATATTGAAACAAATTTAAAATTATTTTTGTTATTGTACAGATGTTTCTACTCTTGTTTGGGATATTGTGCTTATGCAGTTCATTTAAAATACAATGTGTAATTAAGAAAAGAGGTTAGCAGTTAATCTCTAATAAACTTACAGTCACATTAGGTATGTTTTCAAGGTTAAACAGGTATATTTTAGATAAATAAATGATTTTCAAACTCTTCAAAGACCTACAGAATATGACATTTAAGATGTTTAATAACTGAACATTTTCAAGACAGTGAGACACATCTGCTCCAGGCAGCACCAATTTACCTCATAAAAGGATAAAATAAATAAATCTTTAAAAGCTCCCTGACTTAATTCTGTTTGCGTTTTTGGAGGGCCTAGGAACCCGTTGAAGTGGGAAGTGGAATAAATATTTTTTGAGTTTCTTTAATCAGTCCTGGCCAGCATGTGACTTGCCATGCAGGTCAGGCTGGCCTTAAACTTGTGTTCGTTCTCTTGCTTCTGCCTCCTAAGCTAGAGTTACAAGTGTAAACTGCCTGTCTGGTTGTCGTGGACAACTTTATATGAAGCCAGGAGACAAAAGACATTCTTAAATGTGCATCCTTTTCAGAATTTAAAATGGCAGTAAACAGAACAGAGGATAAAGGGGAAAGCCTGGCCCAGAGCTGTTCCCGTGGGAGTGTGTGCTAATTGTCTTGAATCTACGGTCATATCAAGAAAAATTACATGAGAAAAGTGGATTCCCAATAGCTCTACTATAAATAAAAATGTTTAAAGCTAGGGTGGACTTATAATCAGTATTTTCTTTTTCTGTATTACTATTATACTGACTTTTAAAATCCAGTAGTTTGACCCCAACAAAATGTCTCAGAGGGCACCACGCCTGCTAACTCACATTTGTTTCCTGAGAGCCACATGGCAGACAGAGAGAAGCCACTCTTACAAGTTGTCCTCTGACCTCCACACACGGGGAGTGCACATGCGCGCGCACATAGGCATGGAGTAAGTAAATAATTTTCTAAAATGCAGTACTTTTTCTAGTGCAAATTATTCACCTGCCTTTGTACTTGATCTTCAACGCTGTGCGATCCTCTTAGACTTTTCAGTTAAATTTCCCTCCAAAGCTCAAGTTTTCTGTCAACTAGTTAACAGTCTCAAGAAATGAGATGGCAGCAGGGCCTCCCCTATTGTCATCTGAAGATGAGATGAAGGACGGATTTGGACATACCCACCCTCCTGTTTCATTCTGGTTCTTATTAGCTAACAATTCAAGCAGATTGACCATGTAAAAGGAAGAAATCTACAAGGTCTTCAAATTCTGGCAGATTATTGCTGTGGGAATTCATTCCGCCAATAGATTTGGGGTACCGGCCCTAGGGCATGGCTTCTTGTCTGCAGGCATGATCTCTTATAAGGAAAGAGGGAGGCGGTCGCTCTCTCTCTCTTACTCTCCTGCTGGCCTGGGTGGCAGGAGCGAAGCAGGCGGCTTGCTGGTGGTGCTCTTTCCCAGAACAACCACGGCGGCATCTAACCTGTCCCACGTCAGTGCTCACCCCATTATACATCTAAATCAATTCTTTAAAAAAAAATTTTTATTTGTCAGATTTTTAAAAAAGTACCAATCCAAGTTCCCACACCCTTCCTCCCCACCCCCCTCCAATAATCAGAGAGGTTAAGGCACATTGCCTTGTGGAAGGTCCAAGGCCCTCCCTACTATATCCAGGCTGAGCAAGGTATCCATCCAANCACAATCAGAGGGACTAGTTTGGTCCTATGCTTGTTCCTTCCCAGTCCAGCTGGAGTCGGTGAGCTCCCGTTAGCTCAGGTAGACTGTTTCAGTGGGTGAACCTTCTTTTGACCCTCTCCCAGACTCCTGTGCATTCCTACCACAGAGTATATATAGCTAAGGATTTTTAATATTAAAGTCCAGATTATGTGTTAAGATTTGGCTCTGAATTGTCACCCGATGCCATAAAGAAAGTTTGTTGCCAGCTGGTTGCTTTAGAGGCACCAGCTGGATATGAGGGTGTGGCTCCATTAATGAACTAACCCAATGATACCTTCATAAGCCCATGGGCCCCTGTGACAGGAAAGAGGCAGCACCTAGCAGAAGAGCCTGTGATCCTTGGGAGTGTGCCAATGAGGACTGCTCCCACCTCTTCTCTCTTGCTTGCAGCCTCCATGAGGTAAGCGGGCTTGGCCGCCACTTAGCCTTGCTGCCATGATGTTCCAGCTCACCTCAAACCCAGAGCAATGGCACCAGGAAACAAGAGATAGAAACTTTGGAGACCACAAGCAAAACATATCCCTTCTCCAGTAAGGTGATCATGGTAACAAAAAGCTGACTGTCAGGCTGCGAGAGGACATACTGCCATGTCCGAGAGCTGTAAATGAAAAAACCTTAAAATACAGAGGTTAAGTCAGCCTGGGCTTAGGCTTTGGAGAAAGCCTGTGGACAGAATGCAAGATGCTCTGTTATCTCTCTCTCCAGCAGTGTTCTTGCCATCAGCCGCCAACCTAACCCAACTCCCCTACTGACATCAGCCAGGACTGTCGCTGGTCTTTAAGGCCGTTTGCATAGGACTCAAGGCCTAGTTCTCTTGACGTGGTGGTTTCCAGAGTTGGCGAACAGGGCAGGTTCAGATCGGCTACCCACATCATGTGCTCTGTTTGAAAGGGTGCCTGGAGTCTAGCTTTTAGGAGATAGAGTATGGTTAGAGTTATTTTCCTTCAGGATCTCAATTTTGTCAGTTTCAAGGTGATAAAGACAACCTAGATAATAAACCGTATGTGTTCAGGGGAAAGCACAGTGGGCAGAGTAGTAAGTTACAATAAAGATTTAAGTTAAGATGCATTAGAAAATTATATACACTTAAAATTTTTAATAATCTATTTGAGGGGTGCATATGCACATACACATGGAGGTCACATGACAACTCTTGGGAGTCAGTTCTCTCCACACCCTGTGGGCCCAGGGTCCAAACTCAGGTCTAGCTTGAGCCATGCCCCTTCAGAGGCTGGACCATCTCACCAGCACACGAATTACATACTTTCTTCATGGATTCTTCAGTGTAACTCATTCATGCATAGGCACCTTCCCTGTATGCACCTAGGCAGACCTGCTTTTCATGCAGGCCTGGGAAAGGAAGATTACGGGGCTTCCAAAAGCTGCAAAGGACTGTGGGTTTTCAGAGTGCTCCCTTACTCTGTGGAGGCTAAGTCAAAGCAACTGTAGAGAGAGCAGGTATGGACTAACAACATCTCTGAGCACAGGCTTTGTCACTTTATCAGCAAGTATGGGAGGGAAGTAAAGAATTTGCTCCTGGAAAATGCTTTGAAAAAAATACTTTTAGGGTATCATCTGGGGGAATATAAAGAGCGCCAGCTCACAACTGCCCCTAAGTGTAGTTCCATGGCATCTGATGCCCTCTTCTGGTCTCCGAGAGTCCTGCATACATGTGCATACACACACGTGCAGAGAGAGAGAGAGACAGAGAGAGAGACAGAGAGACAGAGAGAGACAGAGAGAGAAAAAGAGAGAGAGAAATATTTTAAAGTAGTTTTAACATTTTGATGTGCTGAGAAACCCAAGTGTTGCCCAGAAGGCAGAACCCGGGTTCTTCTAGTCTTTTTGATCTGGTGTTCTCTGTGTTTCTGCAAACACCTCATTTGCAGGTCCCGGTTGATTATTATGGGATGATCATTATAACCAGACACTGCAAGAGGATTGCCATAACTGGCTTATGCTAATTATCCTGGGGTGGGGGGACAGCCCGCACCCCCTGAGCAAATTGATGCCAAGCATCTGAACAAAACCAGGCTGCTCTGACAAGGGGGGAGCGGAAGTGACGTTGAATGGGCACTCTCCATCTCTGCCACAGCAACAACGGCTATTCTCACTGGGGGTAATTTTTAAAACTGACAGAATTTGGCTCAGATAACCTCCTCACTGACTACACTCCACTCTCCACTTTGGGAAATCAGAGTAGAACTCTTCCAAGCCCTCGTGGTCTCTTCTTAAATGAGTTTATGACCAGCCCAAAGGAGAAAATCCCTTGTTTCATTCCATGTGCTGGAACAAGATTTAGGACACAAACTTGGGCTACTGGTTTTCAAAACAACAGCCTGGTAGGCACAATCTGCAGTAAATCTTCTCAGTAAGAACTTGCTTTTAATTCTGGAAATATTAGCCTCACTATGAAGACAGGCTAGATGCAAGTTCAAGCACAACTGGTATTTCCGTACGGACTGAGTCTGTATCAGCATCACAGCTGAGCATCCGACCTCTGATGTGAATCCCTCTTCCCTGAGTTCAGTTTCAGAAGAAAATGGTCTACACTTGCCTTGCCTGGCAAAACAATGATATTTCTCTCCTTCTCTGTGTGTCCCAGGCAACTGACTGCCAGGTCACTCAGTGAGCACACTATATAGGCTACACATGATCAGCCAAGCCCAGGAGGGAACAGTGAATAGCACTTCTGTGACTTCCTGCTGGCTTGGCTCTAAAAAGATGACCATTAAAACAAGCAGATGGTACCTAAGACAATCCATCTTCATGTGGACTGCCCCAGGACTTCAAAATCTAGCAGAAGGCAGAGGGAACACAGCCAGGAACTCTTCTAGGTAGCTCAGCTACCCTTCCAAGTCAGGAGATTCTGTTCACATCAAGAGCCCCAGAATGCCCCAATGCCTGTGACTGGGGACACATCTCCATTCTCTCACCCCATACGAAAAAAAAAAAAAGGCCCAGAGAAAATCAGTGAGGGCTGGATTCCCTGTCCCTACTACACTGTCACTTTTGCTGGGAATCAAGATGTCACATTTTCAACCGTACCAACTGGGTAAATCCCTAACAGAAACCCTGCAGGTTCAAGGTGGAACTCTGAAAAGAACTTGCCGGGCAAGCAAGTAGGTTATTAAACATCCGCAGGCCTTTGCTCTCTATTGAGACGGTATATGCAAATAATGAAAAGCCCTGGGCCAGATCTGATGACTTAGAACAGTAATCCCAGAACTCAGGAGACTGGAACAAGAGGACCACAGAGTCTGAGCCTATCCTGAACTACACAGGTTAGTTCCAGGCCATTCTAGATTACAGAGTGAGATCACATTTCAAATAACCAAAAAGTTAAAAAAATAAAAATAAAAATAATGACTGAGAGTGAGTGTAGCTCTGAAAAGAGATCTGACAAGGATGCCTAGGATCAATCATTGAATAGCCAGAATGTTGTAATCAAACAGAGGGAGAGAGTTCTGGGTTGGAGGGACAAGAATAGATTCTCTGGCTTGTTTTAAAAGCAAACAATCTGCCTAACAAACAGAGCCCAGGTCATGGGGGATGAATGATAGAAAGCATTTGAAATGGCAAGGACGAGGTTGGCAAATATGATTTCACACATTAATCTCTGGGTCATCTATAAGAGACCCCTGAGGCAGAAGGATAAACACAATAACCTTATTCATCTGCCAGGTTAGTGGGAATTCTGTGGGCTGGAACTCAGTCTACAAGTAAACAAAAATATATAAGGCTTGGGGGTATATCTATGATTTCCTAAAACACCAATAAGCCACATCTCTGTACATGCACACACACACACCAGCAACACATCAAATACACATACACACGTAAGCACACACACACCAGCATCACATCAAATACACATACACATGTAAGCACACGCATACACACACACACACCACCAGCAGCTTTACACCAATAGAATCACCACGTCCATGTGCATGTATACACACCAGCACCACACCAACAAAGTAAGCCAATTCCATGTGCATGCAGACATGCTAGTATCACACCAACAGAATAAACCGCCTCCATGAACACCCACAGATATGCCAGCATTAGAGGGTTGCTTTTGACTACAATGTCAGAGCCAACATTAAGGCCATCGCTCCCTTCTGGGAGCAGCTGCTGAGCTGGCAAGGTGGCAGACATGAGTCTGCATCCCATTTGTTTGTCTTGAGACCATTATGCTACTCCTGTGAACTGGCACAAAAAAAAGGAAGAGAAATGTGGGGGCACATAGCAGAAAAGATTATGGGAAAGCAAAATGAGTCTCAGGCAACCTCATTCTTAAAACCTGTTTTCCACAGCACTGTGAATGAAGGTTTGTACAGTTGCCACAAATCAAACTGCCATTTTGACACATTATGAGCTAAATTTGCTTTCCACTTCACTTTAGGTACAATTTACAACGTTGTTTCTATAAGACAATCTATTCTGAGTTCTAAACAACCAATTTAAATTTGAACTTAAAGAGCATAACTCATTTGTAAGTAAAATTGCAGTAATTGTTTTCTTTGGGTATTTTTAATGAGTCAAACAAAAAATGAAAAAAAGTGTAAATGGCTCATTTGCATGATCAGCAATTGAATGCTATACACAAATCTGTGATTACACTTCTTTGCAAAGCACAGGTTTAGGGGTATACAGACTGGAGAACAGAACTTGATCTAAAACTAACCTATTATGTTGGAGGAACACAATTTTTTTCTAATAATTCTAGCTTTGGTGTTTTTAAAAGATAGGGATGTGGAAATGGCTCAGTGGGTAAGCATGCTTGCTACCCAAGCATGAGGACCTGAGTTCAAATCCCTGGTACGCACATAAAAAGCTGGGCTTGAGAGCCTACCAGTAACCACAGTATAGTGGGGACAGAGACAAGAGGATCACTGGGGCCTGCTGGTCACCAGCCTAACTCTATGTTCAGTGAGGCACCCTGTCTCAAGGGCCTAAGACACATAGCTGGACATCAGACATCAGACATCCTCTTTGGGTTGCTGCACTTGCATTTGGCAGTCACCTTACATCATGACCTGCTGCCATGCTTTCCCTGTCATAAACTATAGCCCCTCAATTTAGGGTCAAAATAAACCTCCCCTCCCTTGGGGGTTTCTGTTGGTGTTTTATTGTAGCACAGGAAGTAACCAATACACATCACCTTTCATCACACGAGAATACCCACATTCTACAAGGTTGATGGGAAATGTGTTCACTGTTCAACATGGTCCAGATCTCCGAGTCAGAGATCTACCAGTGCCTCCTACTTCATCACAATCACAAAAGGGGCCCAAAGCATTGTCTTCACATTAAGACTTGAAAAAAAAACTACAAAGATGACTTGAGATGTACTTTCACTTCCAACAAAGGGTTGAGCCCCCCAGCTCAGGTGAATCATGGCCGTAGATGGGCAATTGTGGTAGAACAGGACACGAGTTTTACATGCCTGGAAGCCCCTGACCTATTCTAGGCAGTACGCTAGTTCTCCACCCCTTCCTCCAACAGGAAGATGGTTTAGCTGAATCATGGTTAAGAGATCACAATTCAAACATCCTCAAATGCCAAGTAGCACCTGCCAACTCCAGGTTGCCAGTGTCCTCTTTAATACAGCACCCACCCCAACTCTCAACCACAAGAGCACTGTGAAGAACTTGGAGCTCTGAACGTGGGACTGGTGGGAACCAGTCACTTTGTCTTCCACTTAAATTACTTTTATGACATATTTCTGGCATTCAAGTAATTTTGAAAGAACCTGGAGATTCCAAAATAACAACCAATGTTCTGAGCCCCTGAAAGTAGTTAAAGTCATTTGCAGACTCCATCCATTACCCCTTGTAGACTCAAAGGATTCCCTGAATTTTCCAGGTTAATACATCTGCAAACTAAACAGCACTAAGACAGATCAATTTGGAACCAAATTAAAGACTCAAATGAATCTTGAAGGTGAACACAACTGGGGAGGGGTTCTTAAGGAATCAGGCGACATTTAAAACTTCAGATGTCACTCCCTCGCTGAAGATGCTGTCCCACGGGAACCCTAACAACTGCCATTTCAGTTCCAGCTCAGGAAGAATGTCTTTCCACCATGCCTTGCCCTTCATGGTGCAGATGAGAATGAAATCCCCAGTCTCTGAGCCTGGTTTGTTTCCCCATAAAAGTCAGCTGGCATTCTATTTCTATGTCAGCCACTTTACAAGACACTGGAACCAACACACTTAATTTTCATCACACATGTAACTCAAGCTCATGACCCATGCTGCCAACTTTGAACAATTCTGATTATAAAAACTGTTACCCATTTTTAGGATCCAACTTCCATATTCACAGGGAAATAACTGCTATCCCTTTAAATGGTGAGCTAACTTTCAGGCTAGGCAGTCCAAAGACATTGAACCATAAACCAGGGTCACCTAGCTGTTATTGTGACCTAAGCACAACTTTTTAAAATGGGGTGGCAACTCGTGTAACTCAACTGGGGTAGAGGTTACACCACTACAGCTCAGGTTCAACACTATTACATGCTGTGAACTTTACACTGTCCATCAAGGTTTCTGCTGTTATAAAAACTCAAGGTTTCTGCTGTTATAAAAACAATTGCAGACAACAGACTTAGTATTTTCCTATGATCATTCTTTAGCATGTATCAAATTGGTGGTTATCTTTGGATTGATTTTAAATTTGTACTACTCCGTTATGTGCACACGTTTGGGCTCACATGCCATGGTAAGCATCTGCTCTCGCCCCCCCCCATGAACTTTGGCTTCAGACTGAGAATTCATATTTCTGAAATGGCTCTGAATGCACTTTGTGGCATCTTGTATTACATATTTATGTGAAGCAGTGTTCCCCACTGATGATTATAAAATACAAGCATCAGTCAACTCAGGGAAATATTGAATGCTCTTAACATCCTGCAGTACCAAATGGTCAGCTAAGACTTCATTCTTTATGTAAAATAAAGATACTCATTCATCTCATTGGGAAGCAAATTTGCCTTGAAAAAAATGGTTAAATCTGGTTAAACGATATGTACACCAAAAGGTTTTAGATTTTGCTTTGCTGGCAGCACGGGGATCCAACTTTATTCTTTGGGCATACTACACAAGCTTGAACACTAAGTTACATCCCCAGCCTAAAATAAACAACTTTTATCAGCAGACATCTGAATACTGTTTTATATCCCAGGTACAGTCCCATGTGAAAAGGGATCATAAATAAGTTTTAAGTACTGACCGACTAGGCATGGTGGCACAAGCATTTAACCCCAGTACTTCAGAGACAGTCAAGCAGATGAATTCTAAGCCAGCCAGGCTACACAGTGAGACAGTCATTACAATCATGCTTAGGAATGTGCCCACACACAACTGGTATCGGCCAATGAAAGCCTTTTGTTTTTGTTTCAGATATTGCTTTAAGAACCATCTTCAACATGCTCCTCACCTGCTGCAACTAACAAACCATTCTTTACCCTAAGTTTGACACTCAACCAAAGAATGAATCCATTGCTTCCAGTAACAGAAGTATTCAATGTCACAAAGCAGGTATGGGGGACCAACAAAAAGAGGACCCTGGGAAGTATTCAGCAACACATGTGTGGGATCTGTCACTGGAGGCATTCCTTACAGCTGCTGGCCTGACCCCATCAGTTGCTCCTTGGGAAGGTTTGGCACTGTGCCAGCACTTTCAGGATATGGACACCATTTGTCTTAATGCTGGTGATTTATCTTCCAACAATGGAGCTGCTATGGAACAATCTTTGTACACTGTAAATCTATATTGCTCTCATTGTTAATAAAAAGCTGATTGGCTGATGACTAGGCAGAATTTTAGGGGTCAAGAGAATGTTAGGAAGAGGGGCAGAATCAAAGGAGTCATCAGGAGAAGCAAAGGGAGAAAGACATGCTAGAGGACAAGCCATATTGTAGTGATATTTTGTTTGTAATCTAACAAATAAAGCTTACCTAAAGATCAGAGTGCAGAGTTAAGCCACTAGTTAGCCATAGAGGATAGGCAGTGGCACACTTTTAATCCCAGCACTCTGGAGGCAGAGGCAGACGGATCTCTGTGAGTTCAAGGCCATTCTGGGCTACACAGATTAAATCTGTCTCAGAGAAACAGTTCATAAAAGGGTGACCCCATAAAAGATCACATGCCTTTAATCCCAGCACTAGGGAGATGGAGACAGGAGTGATATGGCTGGGGGAGAGAGGAATATAAGGCAGGAGGAGACCGGAGCTCAGATGTAGCCTGAAGATTCAGTCTGGGATGCAGTCTGAGATTTTGAAGAGACAGGATTGCCCCTTTTGTCTACACATTGATAGAGGTTAAGAACTCTCTGGTAGCTGACCACTCTTTCTCTGATATTTCAGCTTTAACCCCTATATCTGACTGGGTTAAGTTGTGAGAGCTAGTTAGTAATAAGCCTGAGCTATCGGCTGAGCATTTATAATTAAGTCTCCCTGTCAGTTATTTGGATCAGCTTACAAATGGCAACCAAATGTGTGGCACCTACATCCACATAAAACCCGTGAGACTAGGAAAGGGTTCTAGACAGAGATGGAGCCAGGCGCAACTTCCTACTCTCGTGTCTCTCATACCAGTCACGAGCATGTCTTTCCTGCCAGCTGCAATACAGATGTGTATCTCAGCCACTGCTTGCAGACTTAAGCTACCAGCCTTAGCCCTGTCAGAATGCATGCCATGAGCTAAGCTGTTTGGTGTCTCTCACGCAGGCTGTGGTACTGTGGTACAGAGTGCTGTCTCCTGGCAGCTATCTGTGGGATGAGTAAACTGCCATGCATTACCACCATGCACTAAACTAAGCCACATAGTGGTGGTGGCTGACATGGCTGTTTAGATTCATCTCATTTGTTCAAAAAACAATACAGATGCTCAGTAAAGATAGATTCAGACAGAAAAAAAGCCTCCGGATGGGTTACACTGTTTAAATACATAAGCGTGAGAGAAAAAAAAGAGTATATGCAGACATACATTGCTAAAATATAGTTTTAAAATACTGAAGTCCTTAAAAAGGGAATAAAGTAACATAAAAAAACCATGTAATGTTGGAAAATACACCCAAAGTCTGGATATTGTATGTTATTGTCTTTGAATTTTTTTGACTGCTGAGGAAGGAGTCATAGCTGCTGAGACACTGAATTATGGAAATTACTGGATTAAACTAATTGATGTACTTTAAAAATATCTTGACTTCAAAATAGAAGTCAAAAGATATATTGCTTTGGGGCAAAGGTTATGCTTTTATTTCCACAGAAAATAAGAGGCTATGGGTTTATTCTAGGTCAAAGATGATCAGGTCTGATCAAGGATGACTGCCTGAAAATTCTGACTAGAGACATAAACCTAAAAAAAATCTACAAAATATGTAACGTATATTCTACCTGCTCAAACATAAAATAAGAATTATCTTTGGCTGACTTGTGTACCAGGCACAGTCGATATTCCTAGTAATGTAGATATGAATGTTACCTTTAACAGTTTTAAGAATTTTCAGAGCAAGGGGACCAGACACCAATAACGGTCCAGATGGTACGGCATCCAAAACAGCTTCAAGGCTGCTGGTTGAGATGATCCAGTATAACAGAATAGTCCAGTCAAGATATAACAATTATCCTGATTTCCCCCAAGTTTCCCCTAAAGATGTCAATGCCCCCCAGACAATAGGAAGCAATTACAAAAAAAAGTCAACATTCTCAAAAAGCAAAAAAATGGGTTATGGATGTTTGTTATCATATAAGCAGGAATGATTACAAGTTATTATTGGCCATACTGAGAAAAAAAAGTTAAAAGGAGTTAAATTCAAAGATCTCTTTCTAAAGGAAAAGGGGAGAATATGATATAGAAATGATGACATAAAAGGGTAGATTATTGAATCTACTTTAACCAATAAAAAAATATTAACCTAAAAATATTTTACAATGGTACAGATTTTGGTTTATTGATAAAAATTTAAAGTTAATTTTGTTATACTGTTTCTATTTCTGTTAAAGTATTGTACCTATGCAGCTCATTTAGTTATGTAAAAGTATTAGTCCTTCAAAGTTATTTAGGCTAATAAAGAAGTACAGGTTAGTAGTCACCCATAACTACCAAACTTAGTCATATTAGGTATGTTTTCAAGATCATACACAGATATATTTAGATAGACGGTAGTCAAACACTTCAAAGACCTACAGAATAAGGTTTTTCATGACAGTGAGATATGTCTGCTCCTGGAAGCACTAATCTACTGCAGAGAAGATAATGGACATTGAAAAAACATATAGTTTGTTTTCTTTATAGCAAAAGTTATCCATTAATGGGGGAGGACCGCCCTTAGCTCAACTGCTGACAGGATACTGTCCAAATTAGATCAGCAGGACTCAAGAAAAGTGACTGCCAAACTTCACCATGACAAAGTAGGACAGTACTTCAAAATTCCCTGCTTCTCAAAAATGTCTGTTAGATATTCTAGAGCTATAGGTCAAAGATGGATGCCCCAACATTACTGAAAAACTGGGTAACTGTCAAAGCAGCCAGATATGTCCCTGTCATTAGGTAACATTTCACCCTTCTGGTGTCTTTGATAGACTTAAAGACTAAACAGACTTAAGTTTTCCTTAGTTATGATAAAAGGTAATTTAGGTATAAAACTTTAAACTCACAAAGATAATAAAATATTATTCCAAAATTTTCCAAATACAAATGGACTGGATAGTATAACTGCAATTCTTACTTGACAACTGTTTTTGTTATATATAATTTTACTATGTTAAAGTTAAAAACCTTCCTTTACAATTAGATAATAAAAAGTGGGAACTGCTAAGGAACAATCTTTGTACACTGTAAACACGTACTGTTCTCATTGTTAATAAAAACCTGATTGGCTAATGGCTAGTCAGAATTTTAGGGACAGAAAATGCTGGGAAGGAGGAGGGCAGAGCCAGGAGTTGCTAAGAGACAGAGGGAGCAAGACATCCTGGAGGACAGGTAAAGGCCATGAGCCACATGGCAGCATATAAATAGAAATGGGTTAATTTAAATTGTGAGAGCTAGTAATAAGCCTGAGCTATCAGCCCAGCATTTATAATTAATATTAAGTCTCCGTATCAGTTATTTGGAAACTGGCAGGTGGGAAAGAAGTCAGTCTACATGGAACTACTTGTTAGAGACATTATTAAAATCTAAAATGACTTTGAAGCAATCTGAACTGAAAGTCAAGAACAAATTATCTACTAATTTAAATCCTGAAAACCTTTTTACTCTTATTCAAAGGCAAAGAGGCTTAGTCAAAGGTTTTATCTGATGTGGGTCAAATGCCTCCAACTTTTCAACAAATGGGTGGAAACACTGCACTCTTGTACCTCTGCTGATGTGATTTAAGGAGCACAGGGCATCAAACAGTTGGACACATCCATATTCTCATACCACCTGTAAGACCAACATTTCAAAGTATGTCTCATGTTCAATAAGCATACTGGTATCATGTATTCAAAGAGATATGTACCAATCATTCAAACATCTTAATATGACATGGTGCCACAAGTCACAATGCTTTTATATTTAGGAAATAATTTTTACAAAAAGGTTTTTCTGAGAACATATTTTAATATATCACTAGATACAGCAATGTATACCAAAAGAACTATGATGACTTTAACAAGAAAAACACAGTGAATGTAAACGTGATCTATACTACCTCTAAGTCAACAATTAGACTAACTAGAAATAAACACACACTCCCAATATCCCACACACATTACAGGTTATATGAGCAGGAGGTTATGAAACACACTGAAAGAATGAACATACCACATTCACATAGGTTCTTCTCATTTTACTCAGCAAAATTCTTATCTACAACTACTTTACACTTTACAAGGAAGATCCTAAATCAAATCACTGTAGGGTTTTCTAAGTGTAAAATTCACACATACAAATCATTGTGCTGCTTTCCATTTAACTGCAGCAAATTCTCAGGCTCTATACACTATTATTTACAGCTATGGTTAAGAACAAAGACTATGTAATAGGTGCTTCCAGACTTTACCCATCTTACATACAGAGACCTCAAGGCCACACATAAACCATAAGGGTTCAGTTATTCTCCGATGACAAAGTGCTCTTAGCTCAAGTCAGGTCCCCACAGGAAGAATGGTTTGACTGACACCTTCTGGAACCCTGACATCTCACTGTACACGGCAGTTCTCGTTGTTTGTTGGGTCAGGCCCAGCAGCTGGGCTGGAGGCAGGGTTGCCCCGCTTGACCCTCAGGCCCTCCCTGGGACTCTCTGCAGAGTTTTTCCCAGGAACATTACTGGCTGTGAGAGACTTCTGTAGGCGTTCTGGGAAGGCAGTGTGTGACTCCACTGAGCTCTGCTGAACAACCTTGACCTGCAACATACACAATTTGTTAGAGGTTCAAAATCACATACACATTTTTCAGTGGTTGTCATTTTTTTTGTTCTATTGGAGACTGAACCAAGGACATTATATATGCCATGCAAGTGGCATATGTAATTTTTACTTTGGATTTTAAATAGAGGGTCATTTAGTTGCCCAGACTAACCATAAACTCACTCTATAGGCCAGAGGGACCTTGAACTTGTGATCCTCCTGCCTTAGCCTTCCTCACTGGTAGACTTGGAGGTCTATACCATCAGTCCTGGTCACATTCCCACTCCCAAGAGATGAAACTGTCTTCCTCCTGGAAAGCAGAAGTCACCTAACAGGAGCTAAAATACCCCTTCTAACAAGTCCTAAGCTTCTCTTGACACCAGTGACAACCAGAGCCCTGCTCCCAAGCAAGTGTGCTGTAGCATGATTAATAAAGAGACAGATATTGGGTTTCAACCTGAAGGTCAGAAAAGCAAAAGCGCCAGCCACTGGCTCTTACCTCTACCCCAGCCTAAAATGGTCAGCCTGCCTCCAGGAATCTCAGAATGAGACTGTGTGTGAGAGCTGTCTCCTCCTGT
>LOJH01031427.1:5196-22034 GCA_001685095.1 Ellobius talpinus
TTGTAGACCAGGCTGGCCTCAAACTCACAGAGATCCATCTGCCTCTGCCTCCCGTGTGCTGGGATTAAAGGCATGCGCCACCACTACCACCGCCCAACATAAAAATATTTTTAAAATAAGAAAATAGACTGATAAAAGTGTCTATCTAGCTTTAAACTTGAGTCTTAGTAGGGAGTTAAAAGCTAAAAGCCCTGGATGTGGTGACAGACTGTGACTAGGCTTAGAAGACACACAGCAAGATGCTCTTGGCAACCAGCACTTCCAAGAAGAAAAACTAATTCAAACTGCGCATGGAGTTGCCCAGATGCAAAGAGTGAGCACCCTTCTATAGCTTGCAGAGAAATGTTGTAAAAATGACTTAATGGAAACTAAGGCATACCTTTTGCACATATATGTATATATGTGCCCCATGTATGTGTATATATATGTGTGTGTGTGTGTGTCCCAAGGCTAAGAAAGGTAATATAATTAATTTTTAGAACAAATTTTGAGTGAAGGGAACATTTTTGCATTTGTTTGTCCATCTTGCAAACATTAACAAGCAATTAATGGCTCCTTAATCCCGCAAAGTCATTACCAAAGTAATAAGAGCAATCACAGCCAAGTTCCACAGTTAGTCAACCTAAAGATGGAAAGGACTGAATTAGCTAAATGAAGTGAGATGATAGATTAAAGGACAAAAGGAAAATAGGATAAAATAAGCTCACTAGTCTCATTAGTCGAGAAATTAAGAAAACAGCCACCAACTCTTGTGGCTCACTGTCACCTCAGGCCATCCCTGCCTCTCCTTGTCTGTTGATTGCCTTACTTCGATTACAAGGCACCGAGGCAGGGAACATCTCATAGCTCCATCCTGCATGGAGCTTCCTTGGCAGTAAGTGGCATATATTTTGTGGTTCATTAGTTCATTCATCCAGGAAATTATTGCTAAAAGCATGTTGAGAGCAAAGCATTGATTTGCGTGTGCTGGTTATACAAAGATGAAAATACCAGACCCTTCCCCTTGGAGGAGTTACCAGTCCACGACATGACACATACAAATATAATTACTCTATGATGTGCATATACACATGATAATAACTAGAGCACAGAAGATCTTTGCAGAAGGTGCAATGGGTGCTAAAGACTGAGACATTCCTCAAAGCACCAGCAGTGCTGAAAAATCACGGGAGCACAATGATCCTAGAAAACTCCCCAGTTCGATGTGCTCCATAGTCAGGGTTGAGGAAGTCGGGAATGGTAAGAGCCAGCAACTCCCCACTCTTAGTACCGCCAGGAAGTCAGTCTCAGAAGACAAGGTCTGCTGTACGTACAGAATGTATTTTAAATGTAGCCACTAACAGGGAAGCACAAACAGGTTCATTTTGTCCATTAGATCAGGTGTCCACTGGGGCTCTGTGTATACAGATGGCCGGGGGCCTGTCAGTCAAGAAGAGTTACTTTTCAGAGAAGGGATGCAGTTACCCTTAGAGATAAGCAACTATAAATCTTCTATCACTCCATCATTGTAAACAAGCATGAGAGGCCAGGTAATGTAATTTTTAGAAGAGGTTTATGTAGTTCACCATTTTGGAAGCTGGTAGTCTAAATGGCTTGGTGCCATCTTGAAGACCTCTTCTTCTGCATCAAATCATGGCAGATGGCATCGTGACAGGACTGTGTGTCAAGTGATGAGACAAGAAGCCAGAGGAGGAGAGTGGAGCCCCACGAGAACTGCATTAATCCCTCCTGAGAGCATGCCTCTAATGACTGACTGAGCAACCTCCCACTAGACATCACCTCTTTGATGTCCCCCTACCTCTTAACATCACCAAGGTGGAGCCCAAACTTCCAACACAAGAACCCGTAGGGGATCAACCCATCAACCAACCACGACACCCTCTGAAAGCAATGGTGGAACATTGGGTCATTTAGCATCTGCTTCGAGTACCATCCCTAAATGGTGCTATCCCACTGATGTTTATGTTCTGTGCAAGCCAGAGTGAAAAGCACCTCTGCCCTGTGCCTCTGCCATGCCTCAGCCAATCCATAGTTCTTCAATGACTCTCATTTCACCCGTGAAAACCATTTTAAATATTCAAGCTGCTCCAAAGCTATCATTTCACCAAGGAGAAGAGACCTTGGACTCCCTCTATGCTGATACAACTTTGAGGGTGGTCAGGCTCAGGCTTGATGCTCTGGAGCTGTGGACAGCGATATGGTGTCACTAGCCATGTGTGGTCTCTGAGTTTAGCTTCAAAGACAGAAAATCAAGACGTTCTTTGAGTTTAAGATGCACACCAGAATTCAGACTTAGCACAAAGCAGCAGTGAAAAAATGTAAAATATCTCATTAATAATTTTATTTTGGTTACATGTCAAAATAACACTTTGTATATATTGGGTTAAACAAAAATATATTAAAAAAACTAATTTCACCCATTTCTTTTACTTTCTAAAAAACTGGCTGCTAGCAAATTTAATATTAAATATGTGACTTCCATTATATTTCTATTGGGCAGCACTGCTCTAGGGTCTAGCATATGGAATTCCAAATTAGAATGCTGTTGGTCTCCTCTTGACCTTGCATTCCTGGTGAAAATGCCGATAGCCTTAGGTATGACTGCATATGGCTTAATTTAAGTAACATGGCTGCAACAGGTAACCCCCCCGTGTGTGTGTGTGTGTGTGTGTGTGTGTGTAATAAGACAGCTTGAATCTATACTGTCATGGATTTTATAGTCTCTCTGAATAGAGAGAAAGAAAAGAAAGAGATGACCTCCAATCACAAAATCAAAAGTGCTATACAGAGAGCTTTAATGTTGTGGTATATTAAAAGGTGTTCAGGCAACTATTCCAGTTGGATATCCCAGATGCCCTCTTGTGAGGAGGCAACATTTCAGATGCTGTCTGAGTAACACACAGGAGCCAGACATACAAAGATAAGGATGAGGGAAGGGTGGTTTGGACTAAAGAAATAGCAACCTCACAAGCTCAAGTGTGGGACTGCAGCTAGCTGGAGAAGCAAAGGAATGGTGGACCAAGATGCCATTTAGTGAGCTCTAGGAAGAGAACAGAGATGAGGAAGGGACCCCAGCTTCTGGCCTTAGGAGAGTTTGAGGGAAGGATCTATCACGGGAAGAATGAGCACGTTCACAGGAGGATCTGTGTACGGTGGCAGTTGTTCTCAAAATGTGTGGCATATAGAGTTCCAGATTAGAATGCTTGATAGTCTTTTCCTGACCTTGCATTCTAGATAAAATATCAGCAGCTTTAGGCAAGATTGCATAGAGCTTAATCTGAGTAGCATGCCCGTAGCGTCAAACCATATGTATATGCCAAAGTGGTTTGGTTTTGTTTCATTTTTTGAGACAGGGTTTCTCCATAGCTTTGGAACCTGTCCTGGAACTAGCTCTTGTGGAACAGGCTGGCCTCGAACTCACAGAGATCCACCTGCCTCTGCCTGGGATTAATGCTGGGATTAAAGGCATGCGCCACCACCGCCTGGCGCCAAATTGTCTTTTAAAAAGTCATCAGGAGACATGAAAGGGGTCACTACCAAATTCAACTAAGTGGTGACCACTGAGGATTCAGCAAACATCCTCCCACCTGGGTGGTGGGAGTGCAGTTCCCCAGGGATTATTAGGAGGAGAGGAGCGTGTGAGGTGGTGAGTGAGGGCAGAGGCTTTAGAGGGCTCTTTGGAGCAGTTCTGGCAAAGGAATGGATGGTGTTGAGTCTCAGGAAGCAGAGACAGCAGGATGTAAATATATGGAGCATGTTCTTACTGGGAGGGGCCAAGAGAACACACCCTGAAGACTGCCCAGCAATTGGAGAAGGTCTTCATTTCTGAAGAAGTCAGGAAGTCAATGTCAGCATAGGGTTAAGAGTTATCTCTATTTAAACGTTTTGTTTCCTAGCTTTATTGCAATGTAATTGGTATACAAAAATGTTGCACATAACTAAAGGTTGCAATATGGTGAGGTTGGATACATGTTTGTATCCACATCACCATCACCATAATCAAAGCAATAAGCACGTTCACTCTAAAACTTTCCCACATCCTATCATTAGAGATGTTTCTATTCTTTTGCTAGGCATGATGGTGAAAACCTTTAATGCCAATACTCAGGAGGCAGAGGCAGGCAGATGTATATAGTGAGCTCCAGGACAACCAGAGCTATAAAGTGAGACCCTATAAAAAATAAATAAATTTTTAAAAATTTAAAACGATATTCTTGTTTAATGTGGATTTTTAAATTAATATTGTCAAAATCGTGCACTAACAAATTACATACCTTGCTTTATTGATTACTATGACTTTTAGGCTTTCCCTAAAGTTTTACCTCACTGCCCTGAGCTTAAGCCAGCTCTCCTCCTGGTAATTATATGTCAGTTAGTCAATCAGGAAAGAAAGATGGCATAATCAGTGACATTAGACATTTATGTGCCAGACAACAGAGCAACCCGCCTCCCAGACATACACTCCAGAGAAATGATCTGAGTCCCTCTGTAGGAGACACATGGAGAGCGTGCCTTTGTACAGTACTGGGTGGAGGCGAGGCAAGCTACAGACAACCTGGGGACTATTCCCAGGTGATGGATCGTAAGGAGGTCCAGCAGCCTATAGTGCCATGAACTACAAGAACAAATGTCAACATGGATGCATCCTTAAAACACAGAGCACGCAGCAGAAGGTGATTCACGGTGTCATTTTGTATGTGTAAATTAAGAGCGAGTGCACCGCACTGCTGAAAGGGTACATGCTTTTTAAGGACACGCAGCAGGCACACTGACGTGAGTGCCCGTGAAGGCAAGGAGTGGGCGTGTGGTCTGGGGAGGAGGGGAGGAGGTAAAATCATGAGAGGAGCCTTGTAATGCTTCGGGAAGAAGCATGACCAGTTCAGCTTTCTCTATGAGGATCAAAGTCAAATATAATCAATTCCAAAAACTGTTCCAGTAATTAGGTGCTGGGGAATATAAGACTGCTCATCTAGCAGGTGCAAGGTCCAGGGTTCCATCTCCAGTACTGGAAAATGAAGAAGGAGGAGGAGGATGGGAGGGTTGGTGGAGAGGAAAAAACATTGGTGGCAATCATGTTATATGAACCGTTTTCAAACTCTGTTAAGGAATACACACATACTGTCAAGTGGAGCTCTCCTGAGCGCCATTGTGCTGTCTCAGGCTCACCCGGCCGTTTTGTAGCAGACATGTTATCCCACTCAACAGAATTTCGACTACACCTATGACTTGAATTTCAGACGCTAATTCCTTCTCGACTGATCAAAATACAAGAAAATAGTTATTTGAACTAGCTGGTTAGCCAATCTGAGTTAAGACATACACAAAAGGCAATGAACAGGGATGAAATACATTGGGGGAGAAAGACGCCTGCTCTGCCATTCACAAATCCTGTCATCCTAGGTACTATGTTCTAATCTGATGTGCCGGTGAAACTCATTCCCCCAAGCCATTGTCCTGAAACAGGGAAGAATCTAAAGTGTATTCAATGGGCTAGTCCCAAGAAACAGCTAGACCAAATGGAAGCTAAATTAAAACGAAAAATAGCCCAACATAAAAGTTTAGATTCATCAACTATTATTTTGTGAAATTCTATGGTCTCTAAAAATAATCCTACCTCCAACAAATTAATCAGTTAGAAGAAACCAGTTGATTGATGGACAGGGCCAATTAATGAGAAAATCCGGCCCATCGCTTGGAGAACTGACCTTCAGTGAATTGACCTGAGTGTAAGGAAGTAATCATGGCCTTTTCTCTCTCGTGCTTGTTTTTCCACTGTCATTAGAACTGTGGGCACCTGGACCCAAATGCTGGGGAGGGGGACGGAGAAAGGAGCGATGAGATTGGCCCCAACGGCTGCTCGTCATCAAAGTCGGCCCCAATTATCCAGTGGCAGAATTTCAACGCATCCCGTCTTCCTGAACCTGATTACAGGAAACCAAGTGGAAAAAATTAACCTTGGGCAGAATCCAGTCCTCGAGCAGCTGCAGCCGAGTAGCCTTTTAAAGCCCACATGTGATCGCCCTGCTCCCCGGCTTAAACCATTGTGAGGACTGGGGATCGAGTTCCAACGACATCTTGTGGCCTGGAAGGTCCTGCAAGATCAGCCTACCCCTCTGACCCCAGCTGGAACTAGCTTTCCTCCTCTTCCTGTTGCGGTGCGGTGCGTTCTAGATACCCTGCACTCTTGAGTATTTTCTCAGTTCTCCAGGGCTGCTGGGTTTTTCTTCGTCCGTGCTATTCCCTACCCGGAACACTCTTCAGATGCCTTGAGCTCCCAAGAACCAGCCAGCTAGCCTTTACAGCTCCCAGGAGACACAGCCATGGAAGCCCAAGAAGAAACCACACAGCCAGAGTGGGAAACTGCCACCGTGGGTTTCCCACAATGACACACATACTGAAAATGGGGGTCTTTGTGGTCTTCGCTCCAGACTAGATTTTCAGGAATGCTTACATTATGAGCAATGCTGGAAGTGAGAGACATTGGTTCCACTGGAGCAAAGAGCAAGGTGGTTTTTAGCTTAGACCTAGAGGTGAAGTCTTCTCCAAGCAAGGGAAGATGTACCTACTGCTCATCCTAAGACATGGGCTCTCTAAACTGAGTTCCCTCTGTTTTAGTGTGTGTCCCTTCCCCATGTCTGTGTGTGTGTGTTCATGTGTGTTTGTGTGTATGTACCTTTGTGTTTTTCCATGGTTTGGAGGTAGTTGCCCCTTGGAAAACTCGTGCCGAAATTTGAAATTTGATTCTCTAAGCAAGACTTTGGAGGTGGTTGTCAGCTGGGGGGAGGGAGTGGCACACGTCTCTAATCCCAGCGCTTGGGAAGCAGAGGCAGGCGGATCTCTGTGAGCTCAAGGACAGCCTTGTCTGTAAAGCAAGTTCTAGGACAGCCAGGGCTACACAGACAAACCCTGTCTCAGGGGAAAAAAAAAGAGGTGGCTGTCATTAAATGACTCACCACCTTTCTTGTGAGAGCTGGTTGTTCAAAAGCAAGGCCCCCCTGTGTAGTGCATGCTAGGCAGTCAATGAGAAAACCCTTGCCTCAGGCGTGGGAGTCTCATTTTTCTTCCCTATCCACAAGACTCTTGGTAGGCCATCCAGATGATTTGGATGTAGAGAAAGCAGACCCTGTCCTTTCTCCACAGATATATATATATAATGTATATGTGTGTGTAATTTCCTAATTTAAATGGCCATACTGCAGCTTAATAGAATTATACCCTTGTTTGTAGGAAATACACCTTCGAGTATTTACCAGTGATGGGCACCATGCAAACAAATTGTTTTCAAATGGCTCAGCAGGTAAGAGCACTGGCTATTCTTCCAATGGGCTCCAGTTCGATTCCCAGCACCCACATGACTGCTCACTACTGTCTGTAACTCCAGTTCCAGGAGACTCCCACACCCTCTTCTGGCCTCCCTGGGTACTAGACACATAAGTGGTGCATAGACATACATGCAGCAAAATGCCTACACACTTAAAATTCCAAATTAAAATTTATTTTTAAAGAGCAAAAGGTGTATTATATTGCACTTGAAACTTTGATGCATGTTTGAGTTTGCTTTGGTGTTTTAAAAGTTGACCAATGGAAGCCAGGTGGTGATGGCACATGCCTGTAATCCCAGCACTTAGGAGGGAGGCAGTGGCAGATCTTTGTGATTTCAAGGTCAACCTGGTCTACAAATTGAGTTCCAGGACAGCCAGAGCTGTTTCATTAAGAAACCCTGACCAATGAGCTCAGATGATATTAGACTGATTCATCAGAGATAAAATTTTCTCTTAAGGTCCTACTTTATGGCTTCAGCAGCCTTCAATATCAATGAACCGTTACTGCCTGGATCCAGTACGGGAGATGCCAAAACAATGTTTCCTTTACTCCCTGTGAATTTAGAAGCTCTAGTTCTTCAAGAAAGAGCTTTTCCTCATCAACTATTTGGTTGCTGCAGCAGCCGCATAAAAACCATTGACTCGGGGTCTTTTTTTCCAAAGTGCTGGTTTGCTGCCCAGAGGAGTTACCGAAGAAGCGCGGTTTTGATTGTTTGTTTCATATACCCTCGTAGTTTTTTATATACTTAGTGTTTTCAGTCTGTGGCCATCCATTATTCCTTTTAGTGTTCAAATTGCCTGTCTCTGACCAGTGTCAGCATCTCCAAAATGAATGTGGCATCCTTTAGTCGTGACTGCCAGTCTTTGATTGCTCCCTTGCTTTGGGAACAGCAAAAGTCCAGCTTCATCTTGGATATTCTTGCCCTAGAAGTGAAAGAAACCATTTCTCTAAGGAACAGGAAAGAATATTTGGAGGCCGTGTACTAAAAGCTACATCCCTCCCACAAGATCACCATGATTCTGGCCTTTTCAGGGGCTTAAGGGAGGACACACATGCCAAATCATGAGTCCTTGATGGTGGCTTCAAGATTTCCAGGACTTCTTTGATTTTATCTTTCTCTCAGATACCAAGCCTTGGTTCCTAAACACATTAGCATAATTACATATTTCTCTTAAACTATAGAATACTCGCAATAGAATACCTGTATGATAGCAGTACCTCCAATAAATCATGAAGCCCCCATGAATGGAGTTGAATGCAGTTAGACATCTCTATGTGGCTATCTTGTGACTAGCATATTCCTCAAAGGCTTGCATGATCAAACTGTGAACTGAACGATTATTTGTTAGGGAGCCATACTGTCCTGGATCATTCAAGAATTAGAGGTTCGCCTAGCTCAAGGTTACAACCCAAGCAGTCCTGGGCATCCCAGGGAAGCTGGTTAATTTATTTGAAGGAACTGTTTGCTCTGTGTTCAGTTATCAACTGGGCACAAGTTCAAGCTCATTGTCTCTAGTTGCTTTATTGTTTTAGGAATTTAGTTTGTAGTATTCTTTAAAAATCTAAAGGATTTCAATCATTCCAAAGCCCAAACAATGTGATACAAGCACCTTGGGGGAATCTGGCTTCCAGCTCTGTCTCCCTCATTTTATTCCCTTGCACCCCGCAAAAGGAATTATCTTTAGGTGTCTGTTATTCTGCCAAGTTTCTTTAGCAAAAAATATAAGCAAAGCCATGCATATAAAATTGCTTCCCCTCCTTACAAAAAGTATAACATTCTGTAAATACTGTTTCCATATACATGTCTGCTTTTAATCGGGACCTGCAAAACTACCGGCTAAATAGCCATACTTGTCACATGCAGATACCAGAATGGGAGGAAACAACCTGCGCAAGCCAGCTGCAGAATGACCTGAATGAGTGGGGCTACCTGTGACAGAATACTGTAGACTTTCCACACTATGACCCTTGCATTACCTACTCAACCCCAAACAGCTTTAAAAAAAAATCGTTGCTGGACTCAGACCCAGGGCGTTTAGAGATTTCGTATGATAGCAAACGCAGGGTGTGGGGAGAAACTGCTTTAGCTTCCAGCTGTTGGGGATGTGAAACAGCTGTGCCAAGGGCAGCAGCCAGGGCCCCTGCACCTCAGTGCTGAGGACTGAAGTGCAAAATACAACCCAGCTTTCTGGAGTGACAGGGCTCAAAGGGGACAGAGCAGTACATGCTGCCTGAGGGTGCTCAGTGGGACTCAAAACAGGGCGAAGACCTGGGGACTGGAAGGAGAGTCATTTATGAGATCCAGTGATTTCTCTTAGATGCAAAAGGGAAATGGTCCCCCTTCAACCCCTCTCCTTTTTTTTTAACTTGCTAGGAACCGTATTCTTCCCTTGGTAAATTAAGCCCAGCAAGCTACAGGCTGAGCATGGATGGTTGTGGCTACCAGAATATTCTAGGCAGCGTTGCTATGATGCTATGATGTATGGAATAACTCACATTGTGGCTACCAGAATATTCTAAGCAAGTTTGCTATGGTGCTGTGATGTGGGGACTAAACTCAAGGCTGTCTCTTTGCTGTAAGCTAAGGACACCCCAAGGTCCATTCCATCCAGAGCCTACCCCACTCCACTGCCTTGTCCTCTTCCATTTGGGGAGAACGCATTCTCTTAGCTCAGAAGGAATGATGTGCTCAATTTCTTTGGGGTTTTGTTGTTGTTTTGTTTTTTCGAGAGAGAGTTTCTCTGTAGCTTTGGTGCTTATCCCAGAACTAGCTCTTGTAGACCAGACTGGCCTTGAACTCACAGAGCTCCACCTGCCTCTGTCTCCCTAGTGCTGGGATTAAAGGCTTGAGCCATCAACGCCTGGCTAACGCTCAGTTTCTTGATGATCACTGTATCATGAGCCTCTACTGGTGGCCAGAGGGAGCCAGAGAAGTTCCAGTGAAGTCAGTCATGGCCACTGACTTGGAAAGCACACATGTAAAGCAAAGTCTTAGAAACTGGCTTCCCAAATTTGGATTCTGGTTCTACTATCTTCTGAAAGAGACATGTAAACACACTTCTCATCCTTCCTGCCTCTCACTTTCAAATTAGATAAAACTAAGGCTCTACCTATCTCACTGTTGCTAGGTGTCTGGAGTGAGTTAAAACGTGCATAGGTTCTCAGAGTAAGACCCTCCGACTATGACCTTATTTGCAATGAGAGTCTATGAAGATACACTTGAGCTAGGGATCTTGAGAGAACACCATCCTGAATATAGAACAGGCTCAAAATACAATGATCAGTGTTCTTATGAAAGGAACAAGAGTGAGATTGAAGGTCAGAGAATGGAGGTGGGGCACCTTTATGAATATAGAGTTTGAAATGAAGTACCTGGAAGCCAAGGAATGCCAGAAGCCACCAGAAACTGAGAGGCATGTGTAGTGACTCTGTCCTACCAGCCAGTTCCCAAGTCCCTACACAAAGACTTAAAAATAATAATGAAAGCTCGGCCAATCATTTAGGGTTGTTTCCAACTAGCTGTTATAACTTAAATTAACTCATTTCTATTATATTTATGTGCTGCCATGTAGCTCACGGCTTATTACCTCATCTCCTCCAAGTCACACTTCCTCTGCATCTCCTTACAACACCCCTTCCTTCTCCCCAGTGTCCTCTGTGCCTGTAAATTCTGCCTAGCTATTGGCCATTTGGCTTTTTATTAAACCAGTCAGAGTGACAGTTCTTCACAGTGTACAAAAAGATTATTTTATAACAGGCATGGCCCAGATTCTCCCTCAGAAACTGCATGGCAGTCTTGTTGACATCTTGACTTCAGATCACTGGCCTCCAGAGCTTCAGGAAGAATCCTTCTTGTTGTCTTGAGGCACCGAGTGCCTGGCGATTTGTTGCAGCAGCCCTGGGAAGTGGACACAGCCCAGAAAAGCAATGAGCATAGTCAGAGCCCAAGAGTACTAACATGGCCCAGTCACATCAGAGACTGGCTGAGAAGAGCTCACGTCACTTGTATGATAATGACAGAACCAAGGACCAAGGAGAGAAGATAAACTTTCCCAGTTGCTCCACTTGTGACCGGCAAGTATGCAAAGAAAAATACAGCCTGACCTTGGCCCTGAAAGCTTGTTCCCTAGTGGGCAAAGGAGGACATCTCACTAAGGTGACACCTACATTGATAAAATTTTATCTCCAGGCTCCACTAATTGATTCATGCCAGGATTATAGATCCACACTAGGCTGAGCTTGAATTTCCCACCATCAATTTTTCTCCTTATCACCTTTATTGGTGACCCCCACTTCCCTCTTATAAAGATACACGCAGGACTACCTACTTCTCACAGGTTTCAAGTAAAATACATATTTAAGTGAAATGGATTAAAAATACTACAGGTCCCCGGTGGCAGCAGCCAGCGGGCCATATGGTGGCAGGGGTCCGAGAGCAGCCAGTCCCAGATAGGGACTGCAGGTCCCCGAGCAGTGGCTGGTCCAGGGCAGGGAGACACGTGGCAGCAGGCAAGAGACAGACACCATGAACAGTAAGGTTGGATATTTATTTAGTGGGTTATGGAGAAAGGAGGAAAGCAGAGAGAGGAGAAAGGAGGAGAGGATGAGGGGAGGAGGGGAAAGAGACGGAAGCTGCCTCTTCAAGAGGGATACAGAAAAGGAAGAGACTCAGGTTGCAAGCAGGAAGGAAGATCTGCCTGCCTCAGCAGACTGGGAGGGAGTGGGCGTGGCTTGTCTCTTAAAGAGAAGCACACATCACCACATTAAGAACCCAACCATGGTGCTTGCTACATGGAAATGTTGAGACACGTTGGTTTTCTTGAAGTCCCTATCTGCGCCCTTGCAGGATGCAGCATAGGGAACACAGTGCTTTCCCTTAGAGTAACCTTATTGCCGCTCTTCTCTCTCTACGCCTGACCTCTCACTTCATTTTCTCATCCAGCCTCACCATTCTGCTCAGTCCCTCGAGTCCAAACCTAGACAGATCCCAGGTATTTCCCTTTATTTAGCCTTTGTATCAGAAAAAATGGCAAAAACCCTTTTGGCTTTCCTTGGCAAAGAGCTGTCCAATCTAACCCTCATTACCCATGCCCCACCCCCTGCACTGCTCTGCCTTCCTTCAGCTAGGCAGAGTTGTCATTTGCAGAATTCTCCCCAAGGCTCCAACCTGTCCACACCAGCTTCCAGTCTTCTGCCTCCGCCCTGTACTGTCCTCTAAGCACGCTCTTCTGCAGTGTTGGATCTTCTGATTGTCCCCAAGAAGCTGGAGATGAGCAGTTAGGACCAGCAAGCACCGAGAACGTGATACCTCAGAAGTCTTCAAAGCTCGCGTGCTCAAAACCCGGGATCCACATAATTCTGAGACTGGGAAAGAGGAGAGAAAGGAAAGCGTGGCAGTCCGTGCCGGCACACCTGTCTTCTCCCTGCAGGCTCTCCCGGAATGAACTGGGTGCAAGCAAGATTCGAGTACTGGAGAGCTGGAGTCCGGCTCACCGACACTGAGCCGTGGGGAGTCTGCCAGAGTTCAGAATCTTCCCAGGTCCTCTCTGCTCACCAGCTTGCCACGCTCTTCAGTATTTATAAGCAGTTAGCTGGAAGCACATGGATTAGGACACAAAATACCTCCTCCTACTGTCTCCTGCGTTCCTAACTCATAGCCCAAACACAGACACAGCTCTTAGCGTTCTTGCCCTAAACACACTAATCTCTTTCTGGAGCTTTGCAGTTGCTATAGTGTGTGTGTGTGTGTGTGTGTGTTTTATTTTGATTTTCAGATTTGGTTTGTGTTGGTTTGGTTCTGGTTTTGGGAATGGACTTCTCTATGTTGCCCAGGATGGCCTCAGACTTAGCAATCTTACCTCTCCCTCTAGAACGTAGAGATTACAAGTACATGCCACCATACTCGGCTTCGCACTAATTTTGTTTGTTTGGTTTTTCAAGACAGGGTTTTTCTGTGTAGCCCTGGATGCCCTGGAACTCACTCAGTAGACCAGACTGGCCTTCAACTCAGAGACCCTCCTGCCTCCACCTCATGAGTGCCGGGAATAAAGGCATGCACCACCACACTTGGCTACCTTTATTTTTAAAATTCATGATTATTTGCCTTTTCTTCTAGAAGGTAAACTCCGAGAGAAGACCTGAAATGATCCCTGGCACACAGCAGTTGCTCAATAAGTGCACGGCGAACTCATGCTGGAAGCACAATTTCCCACTTGCCTAACTGGGAACTCCCTTTTCACCCTTTCAGACTCTGCTTCTGTGCTTCCTCTCACAAATTTCCTCAACCCTGTCTTACCCTCCCGTCTCCCACCTCACTGCCTTTTGTGAACTCTTCAGGTTTCTTCCATGGCCCATTAGGACTGCATTTGTCCTGTCTTTTACTTTGGTATCTTTACCAATCTGTCTCCTAGGAGACCAGGCATCACAGAGGACAGATGCCAAGCCTTGCTGACTCAGGCCTCTGTGCTCACACACACACTTGTGTCAACACACATGTGCATGCACATGTGCACGTGCACACACACACATACACGGGCATGCACATGAGTGCACACATACATGCACACCTATTCTAAGAACACTGTCCTAGCACCCAGCTAACCTTGGGCATCACACATGAAGTGAATGGGAAGCAGAAGGGGATTCTCCAGCTTGTGGGGCTGGAGGAAGGTGGGCGAGAGAAGGATTACTAGGACAGGTAGAGTTGACAAAAGAGAAATTGGAAAGAAGTCTTCATTGGCGACAAAAGAAGGAGAGTTCAAGAAAGAAAAGAAATTTCAATCCCCCACAGTGTCTGAGAGTCCTTTGGGAGAGGACTGACTGCTAAGGGCTTCCTAGCTGACCAAGCAGAGTCCAAAATAAGAGACTGGAAAAAAAATAAAAAAATAAAACTGATGCTTCCACCTAAGATGCCCTTTGCTTTCTCTACTGGAAGCCAGGAGCAGTCCCCAGCTGTCCCCTTTCACAGCTGGGTCAGCAGGGAGAAATGAGAACATGCAAATTGCTATCCTGGTGGCAGTTTTGCCTGGAGGCAATTTCTGAGACCACACAATAGATGTTTTCAAATAGATGGTTTTGAGTGTCCACGAGGTAATGAGATCAGGACTCAGGACTGCCAGCATGGAGCACAACAGGAAAAAATATCATTTGTGGCAGGCTCAGACCTATTTGCATAAAGCTGATGAACCCACAAGCACACAGTGCCGATGCAATCACAAAGCCTTCTCCCCAGTTTTTGTTTGCTCTGCATGGTGAAAGCCTATCAGGTGACCAGAGGTAGCTACTACCTAAGCCTGACTCTGAAAGATCTGAAGTCATCTAGACATTTCGTTTGTGGCTATGTTAAAGGAGAGGAGACCTTCCCCTGTGCTGTTTGCAGCCCTTCCAACCCCTCGCCCCTCCTGACATCTGCATGCTCAGAAGGGAAGCAGAAGGGAAGCGTGAGCCTCAGGCTCACATCTGGACACCTCTCTAGAGGCCTGGCTATAAGGTTGCAGAGTTCCTGAAGCCCGTGTCCTTCACACCTCGCTCACGAGCTCACAGGGCAACAGCTCTACAGTGCATTGGTAGAAGGGACATATACCAAGCCCAATCACGACTATTTTCATAGGTAAATTAGAGGGATCAAATTGTATGAAGTCCCTGTAACACTTTAGCCTTCTCGATTTCCTGCCACCTCCTCTTTCTCCATCACTTGGCCTTACAACAGGACATCCAATTTAGCAAAGATACAAAATTTATGTTGTTAAAGCCTGGAGTTATCGAATAAATATGAAGGGAATTACAACCCTTCTCCAAATACTGTAGACAGTGTCGTCTGAAAGCTTTTTTTTAGAAGCAATGCAACGTCAGGGTCCCTGGGTTTGACTGACTGATGTAAGGACTTGAGGTGTTCCAGAGGCAGCCTTTCTGCCCACCAGAGTGCTGTGGGATAATGCTCTTGTACACTGTAAAGATTTGTCACTCGATTTGTTTAATAAAATGCTCATTGGCCAGTAGCCAGGCAGGAAGTATAGGCAAGGTGACCAGTCTATGAGACTTCTGGGAAGAGGAAAGGCAGAGATGCAGTCATCAGCCAGACACAGAGGAAGCAGGATGAGAATGCCTTACTAAGAAAAAGTACCAAGCCATATGACTAAACATAGATAAGAATTATGGGTTAATTTAAGTTGTAAGAGCTAGTTAAAAATAAGCCTAAACTATAGGCCAAACAGTTTATAATCAATATAAGTCTTGAAGTGTTCCTTTGGTACTGAATGGCTGCAGGACCAGGCAGGACGGGAACTTCTGTTTACACCAGGGATCATCAGGAGCACAATGAACTACGAGGCGGATTGAGGGAGATGGAGGTGGAACATCTGGTAGAAGATGGGATGGCCCACAGAGGGCCAAGAGGAAAGCAAGGGAGATGGTGATACAGCAGAGAGGCATTCGAGGACCTGACCATGGGTTCCTCCCACCCCTAGAACAGCAGCACAGTTTAAAATTCCCACTCTGACAGGGGCCAGTGCAGAAAGTACGGGTCCTGACGCCCATTAAACAGTGTCCTTATCCAGCAAGGGCTTGTATTTTGCTTTGGGGAAGAGAACAAAAAGGGAGGAGGACAGGAAAGAGCAGGTTTATTTAGCTTCAGCCAGTTAAGGATTTTGATGCCAAGGGACCCAGCCTTGCGAGGTCAGCAATTTTATGTGGAATAGCACATTTGAAATATTATCTCCATCCAATTTAGAATGTTGTGCATTCCAAACAAAGCATTCCGTGGGGCAGATTTGAACCTCAAGGGGGATTTGAAAATAATGTTGAGGTAAGCAAAGACATTCACTAAGGGTAAGTTATGAGCCTTACTGTGGGGAAGAAATGTGGGGACCCTCAGAGAACCCCCAAAAGGAAGACCTGTCATATAACTCCAAATGCCTCAAAACAAGGAAGACACAGACTCTTTGGACGCATGTGGAGTCTTGGTCTCTTTAGAGAAGCTTTATGGTCAGAGGCCAGGGATGGAGATGCCAGAATACCTGTGCCTGTAGTTGACATTGGTCAACAGAAGCCATTCAATAAGAAGAAAATACATGAAAATTAGGAAAGAGTCCCTTTGGTCTGTACCACAAGAGGAAAAGGAGGCTACAAAAGGGTGAGGAGAACTGGAAATCCTGGATTAGAGAAGAAAGAATAATCTCACTTGCAAACTACAAAGTAGTCATTTCAAGGAGCCCCTCTGCAAACACAGGGCTGCTCCTCCAGAGCAAGACTGCATGGGACTCATGCACCTAAGACTTTCCCACTGTTGTTAAAACTAGTGTTGATAAATGGTGGGCTGGTATCGGTGTATCCTTACGAATGGAGTCGGTAGATTACAAAGTAGAATTGGGAGAGCCCTGTGTTTTCATGGCCAACTCTGCACCAGGTCCTACCATCATCCACTCTGACTGCTTTTGCTATTCTTGGTGCCCTTATGAGACAGGCAATCTGTAGTGAAAGGGGGGGCAGGCCTGCTTTTCGTCCCGCCCGGCTCCCAC
>LOJH01031428.1:1161-11318 GCA_001685095.1 Ellobius talpinus
AACATATCTCTGTTTGACCTTGAAAACATACCTAACATGATTACAAGTTTGATTGTTATAGGTGAATAACTACTAACTTGCATTTATTTGTTATCCTAAAGAGTTTGTAATAATAATTTTCAAGGACTAGAAATTTAAATTACCTTGTTAAATGAGCTGCAAAGGCACAATACCTTAAATAAGAGTAGAAATGTATATACAGTATATCCTAACAAAAAATAACCTTAAATATGTATCAATATACAAAATCCATACCAATATAAAATATGTGAGATTAGTGGTTGTTCAAAAGTAGACTTAAAAATCTACCCTTTTATCTAATCATTTTTATACTATATCTCCCCTTTTTCTCTTCAGAATGAGAGCTCTGAGTCTAATCTCCTTAGTTCAGTTTTTTTCTGATCATGACCAATAACAATTTATAACCAACCCCCCTAAACAATAACAAACATCCATAACCCACCAAATGACCAAAAGCCACCAATGCCTCCTCTTGGGAATGTGGACATTGTTTTCTCTAGAATGCTTTCTGCTGCCTCTGAGCACTGGTATTTGGGGTACCCTAAGAAAATTAGGATAATGGTCAAGCTCTGGCTATAATATTCTGTGAGAATGGGCTGTCTCAGCCAACATCCTAGATACTGTTCTGGATGCAGAATTCTGAGGAAACTGTAACAAAGGCACTCTGAGCGGTTGAATCACCTAGGCCACCCATTTTCATTGGTACCTGGTCCCCTTGCTCTGAACAAGCACAAACTTTCAAGGGTAATATACATATTTGAATTAATAAAAGTATGGACTGTACATTGTACAGAAGCCAGCCAAAGATGATGCTTTTTATGTTCAAGCAGGTAAAATATATGTCACCTGTCTTGTAATTATTTTAGGTTTATTTCTTTATATCTGTAGCCAGGATTTTCAGGGGGTCTTCCCTGATCAAATCTGATTCTTGAATGAATCCACAACCTTTATTTTCCTGTGGAAACAAAAGCATAACCTCTACCCCAGAGCAATATAATTTTTGAGTTCTGTCTTAAAATTAAGGCAGTCTTAAAGGTTATAGGCTGATTTATTTCAGCTGCTCTTTTCACAATCCCATGTCTCCCAGATCTATTGCTTACTTATCAGCAATCAAAAAATTCAAAGACAACATAATTACCCTCAGGACCCAGACTCCCAGTGTATTTCCCATATCTATGTGGCTTAATTTTTTTGCTATTATTATTAATTTATTTCTCTCTTTAAAGACTTTACTATTATTTTTAAACTGTTTAGTTTTTATGATTGTCTATACTCTTTTTCTTTTTTTCTTAAACCTACCCACATTATTAAACATGCTGTAATATGTCTAGAGGTTTTTTTTGCCATCTGAACCTGCTTTATTGCATATCTGCAACCTTTCCTATCTGCATAAGCAAAATCTTAAACCACCACACAGCTTAGTTCATGGCATGCTGCCTGCAGGCAATGGCCAGCAGACTGCAGCCTGCATGAGAGACTGCGGGACTAGAAAACCACATTTGGCTCCATTTTTGACTATTTGGAAACATTTTTAAAGCTTTCATAGGTCTTAGGTGGAACTATGTACCTCCACATTGGATACCATTTGTAGTGAGTTTTTCTCTGTCCCACCAGCCATCTCCCAATCATGACATGCGCACTTATTACTAATTATGGAAGCTCGGCTGATAGCTTAGGCTTATTTCTAACTAGCTTTTATAACTTAAATTAACCCATATCTTTTAATCTACATTCTTTTACATGAATTGTCTTGCCTTTACTGCTTGCTCTACACCCTGGTGTCTCTGCCTCTTCTTCTACCTGGTGTCCTATATAGAAATCCTGCCTAACTATTGACCATACATCTTTTATTAAACAAATCACGGTGACATACCTTTACAGAGTGTACAAAAAGATTATTCCACAACAGATTATGACATTGTTCCTATTAAATTTAGCTCAATCTACTTAAGGACAGGTATAAGGTCTTGAGCCACATTAGACTCAGGTTTTGCATCTGCCTCCTACCTTTTGTGGCTGTGGGTAAGCTATTCAATCATACAAAACTGTGCTTTTTTCATTTATAGAGTGGATTGTTGTTGAGAGGCTGCTTATTTGTTCTGGCTGCTCAACCCCAAAATAACCACACAGAAACTGTATTAATTAAATCACTGCTTGGCCAATCACTATGCCATATTCCTAGCAAGTTCTTACATATTAAATTAACCCATTTTTATTATTTTATATTTTACCACAAGGCTCATGGCCTACCTGCAAGGTTTTTTGCTGGCAGCTCATGTCTTTCTCCTTTGGCAGCTCCATGGCATCTCCTCAATTCCACCTTCTTTCTCCCAGCATTCAGTTTAGTTTTCCTGGCCTATCTCTGTTCTACCCTGTCATAGGCTCAAGCAGTTTCTTTATTAAGCAATGGCATACAGCATACAGAGGGGAATCCCACATCAGTGAATTGAATTTACCATGCTGGGGTATTCAATAAGAAAATATGTGTAAGCATATTCTTGGCCAATAACAAACTCAACAAATAATGCTTTTGATCATTAATATATTAATCAAGCTTATTTTAGATTTAAATGTACAGCACTGGCATTTACTTAATTGCTCCCTTCCACACCCCATTCTACCTCTGGGCACTTATCTCTTTGTATTCTTTTCTCCCTATTTTATTTTGAATCTGCAGTTACACTGAACCTTTTTTTCTTTTGACTTCCTCTGTTTGGCTCATTGGTTAAAGTTATCTTCATTTCTTAAAATAAAAGCTTAAAACTTAGATAAACCAAGCAACCTTTCTCAAATAATCCTAATGGGTACTAGAGCCAGAACCTCAATCTTATTCTCATTGGGCAGCTAAGAGATGATGATTTTGCTCATATGTAATAGTTTCTCTACTGTTTGGATGGTAGTGGTTCTATGTTTGTGACTGTCTAGCTTAAAACTTGATGTACAAAACAGGCATCTGACTGTGGCAATCTTCCCTCCTGTGCTTTCCAGGTGCAGGGATCACGAGGATACTATTATCGAATGTAGTTTCATAACTATGTAGTTTCATAGTTTTCAATGTCAACCAGAAAAAGTCAAGTCTGGATACTCACAGATGCATACATAAGGATGTCCAGCTGAGTAAACCACTCCTTGGGGAAGTAATGCAAACAACGCTGTGCTTGTCCAGTCATGTGCTCACATTGGGTAGGGCTCGTCAAGCTGCACTAGTCATTGAGATGATATTATAAGCACTGTATCTGTTTCACCCGCAGGCACAAAAGGTGCCATTTTTCCAAAAATTCAAAAATGGCTCAATTCTCACAGAAGTACCAAGATTCTTAGAGGAACCTGTGTGCCAATTATCATGTGACAAATATGCCCTCTTCAGGATCAAGCTGGAGTTACACTTGCACAGTAGTGTGTCCACCTGTACACAGGAGCCGGACTTCCTGCAATAGCATACTATACTCTCCTTTAGGTTAGGATGAAGGAACAATTATTTGTTCCTAAGTCAATGCATAATATTGGCCATGGAGTTGAAGTAAAATACAAGATCACCATGCTATCTCCCTCGTACTGGGGGAACCTTACTATCACAGCAGAGACCGAGGACCTATGTGATAATACAGCCTCTTCTTTCACATATTACTGTGGCCGACTACGTGAATTTACTGGCTGTTTCTTGTTGTGGACGTTTTCCCCATAGATAGATGGAAAAGATATTGGTAAACAAAAAATAGAAACATTCAGTATTCAGATTAGATTTTCTTTTTAGTTAAATTGCTTATTTACATGGAAATTTAGGTTTTTCACACATAGAACACTGAATAGGTGTCAATATTCTTTTTAAACATAAATTCACAGTATGAATAGATGTTGCCACAATCATTAAGTTATGATGGGGACAGTTACACAGGATTACAGTTTGGTAATTGAGTAATTATGAGGATTGCATAGTAAGTGTAACAAAATGAAGAAGAGGATAGGCGAATAAAATTATTTTTGCAATAACCTATTATTGCCTTCTGGCCTAAAGAATTGCGTATCTTGAACCAGCTTAATTGAATATAATTCTTCTCCTCCCTTTCATTCCCTTCTTCTTCTTTCTTCTCCTCTCCTTCCCTCCTACTTCTCTTTCCTCTCTCCTCTCTGTCTTCTTTCTCTTTGACCTAAAAGGTATATTAATTAGGTCACAGTATCTTAAATATTCTATCAAAGTTTCATAGACTAGTAGATAAATGTTTTATTAAATAGAAATTCTTTTCAATTATATAATATAAAATTTTTTCAAACTTAGAATTGAAGAAAGTTATACTATTTGTTAAATTATTGACTCCAGTTTAACAAAGTATAAGACCTATAATGCATTAGTGCAATACAGATAAATGTCTATTATTATTGTTTTGCTGTTATTTGTTGCAATTGTCAGTAAAAAGGAGATTTCAGGAGAAATCTGTGCCAGTTTTAAAGTAGTTGGTTGTTTCTAAATGATCTTTTCACCTTCTTTATAATGTATCCTAATACTGTGAAATTCCCTGCGTGACAAAATAAAAGCCACATCTGACTGATACACACAGGAATTCAGTGAGTTCTGTGATATGATAAATTTCTAGAATTCAAAAAGGGCACTCAGCTTGCAGCCTTGCCTGCAGTTTCATCGGTAGAGATTCAATACTTAGGGTACAGCTTTTGTTTCTGGGAAAGCAGTAAGGGAAAGGTTCAATGCCTGTTGCAGTCACCAGTTAGGATAATAGCTATTGTACTGGAACTCTTTGCTTGGTTCTTGGAACTTTATTAGACATTCTTCAAATGTGATCTAGAGCCTCCACAGGTTGGCTCTGCTTAGAAGATTCCAATTTTCCCATTGTACAGCAACAAATACTTAGATAAATAGGAACTAAATTCTTCTTAGGTTATAAGAAAGAGAAGCTAGAATCATGTAGAAAGCCCCCTCTTTTTTTAAAGTTTTGCCAATTCCTGGGTAGGCTGTTCTCTAAGGGAACGTGCCCAAAACGTCCCAGTGAAAGATTCTCATGAAAAGCATTGGTGGAGTACATAGATAAATTTTCACCAGTCTCTTGGTTTCAACCAGGCTCAGTACTGTCACTTGCCCTGACCTTGCATGAATGAACAAGCACTCTTCACTGTTGACATCCATGTATATGACATTCAATGATGCTTTACACCCATCTTGCAGGTATTGTTTGGTGACAAAATGTTCTCCTCTCACACATTGCTTGAACAATTCATTGCCACCAAAGTGTGCAACCATAAGATATTCCATCCTATGTGCAGCAACTTCATGTTTTCTCTAAGTGGATTTGATCGCCAAAACTTAAACATGGTAGGTATAAGTAATCACTTCCTAGAAGCCAATGATTTTGTTACATAAGGAGTGAGAGTTGACTGTGGAATTTGAAAAATACATAGTAAAGCAATACCCTTAAAAACAGAGGCTCTCTTTGGTCAAATCCATTTTTGACAGCTAAGGACTGGATTATGGGGTATTATAACAATGGAAGAACAGATAGTTTAGTGCAGCACAGCCAGAGGCCCACCGCAGTTTTTGTGGAACTTCCCTAACTAATAATAATATAGATGCTCTGAACTCAAGCCATGGGGTTTTTACTCTTTTTCAGTAGTCTTACATTGATGATAAATAGAAGTAATTTTGAAATTTTTTTGATACTCAATTGGTAGAAAAATAATTCTTATATTCAAAAATGAACTTTAAATTGTGAAAGAATCTCATCCAGAATATAGATATATGTGTGTGTGTGTATATATATATACATGTATGTATATATATGATAAATTGTATCCTACAAACATTTAAAAGCCCCATGGAAGATTTGACACTTTTTTTAAACCTAGAAATGAGTAGAAACATGCAGATCTATTTCTAATATTTTTGAGCCAAGTTTTTTATTTAATTTATTTTTAAATTAATTTTCATTTTATATATACCATGTGCATGGTGTGCTTGCAGAAGCCAAATGAAGCTTCAGATCCCCTGGAACTGACATTACAAACAGTTGTGAGCTAGCTGCCATATGAGTTCTGGGAATTGAATTCAGGCTCTCTGCGAGACCAGTCATTGCTCTTAACCACTGAGCCATCTATCCAGCCCCTCAAAGTTTCATATTAATGTCCTTTTTAAAATATAAAAAGTAGAGTAAAAAATTACTAAAGTTTCTAACCATTTGAAAGTGTGAGGTGAGCCCATAAAGAGCAGGTACATAGCCTTCTGCATTCAACCAGTCAGATGTCGGAAATATTATCCAAGACAGAGAACAAAGCCTTGGGAGGAAAATATCATTCATGAAGGGTTTCTTTGGTTAATAATGTCCCCAAAGATATAAAATACATTTTCCCTAAAGATGATAATTGTTGTTATATATAGAAAGTTGAAGTGTTTTTCGAATGTCTGCACATTGTCCTGAGTAGCTTCTAGGTGAGAAATGATCTCTTTACAGAGTCGCTTGGATGTTTACCTGGCACAGAGTCAAGCAGGAACATCTGTTCAGAACATGCTGCACTGGGCCCAGGTACATGTTCTCTCTCCCCGACTGACATATTCAAGCGTCTGCAAAATCCTTGAGGGGTGATCCCAGAGAGGTCCGTGCAGGGCGTGCAGGTACCTGCCAATCATAATGATGCTTCTAGGACCAGCAAAAGTTCTTCCTTTGGATGACCTTTGCTGCCATCTGTTCTTCTTGTCTTCAGTGCCTGGATTAGGAGTCTGTGTCCCACATATTCTGAATGAGTTCTCATCCTTAGGTTCCTCCCTCAGCCTCTTTGGGGAAGGTTTGTTTTTCCTCTTCTGGGAAATCATTAGCTTTGGTCCAACTTTATGCAAAATGATGCAGCCTGTTCCAGAAATACCTGTTCATCTTCCAGTTAGCCCACGGGGCTGTTCAGCGTGCAAAGAGAATGCTTTATTTTGAACAGAGGGAATTTTACAAAGGGATTAAGGCAAATAGTTTGTGGGTTTGCCCACAGTTATAATTTTGTTTAATAAGATTGCTCAATATCCAGTAAGCTTATAGATAAATCAAGTTCAATTAAGTTGTACAAGTTTCTGGGCCAAGATGTACATGAATACACATTAGTTATTCCTATAACTTTGCCTGTATTACTGATCAGTCACGTCAGCTCCATCCTTTTAAAAGAATTAACCCTATCTATCTGTTTATGAGATAAAATGAGTTAGTAAGAGAGAGTAATTTGCATTTTAATGTGTATAATAATGCCTTGTAACCTGCTTTAAAGCTGAAAATGAGAATCCATTACAGATAGTAGGAGAAGCACTGAAGGTTTCTGGAAAGGATGGATGCTTCACTTTGGGGTAGATAGAATTCATGGTACTACAAATAAAGACTAATCACTACTGAAACCCACTACTGATGAAGATAGAGGTACAACTTATAATGGTCCTGGTCTCCAGGAAATGTAAATTCACACTTAAAGTTCATAAGCCACTTACTGCGTGTTCTTCTTGCTCTTTATATATTATTTCTTTCATCTCACTGATTCGCATGAAAAATTTTCAATGAAGGCACTTACACGCCCATTCTACAAATGTTGCAATTGGTGCCTTATGCAGCTACAGTTAAACTCTTTCTTTTGACAGAAATAAAGAAACGATGGGGATATAACATTTGTTCGTAATGTAGACAGACAGCTAAGGCAAGAGAGCTGCTACTTCTCTAACTATAGTTCTGCTTGGATTTCTCTAATCCAGAACTTTACACTCAAAAAGCTTTAGAATCTAGAGCAGGGTAGATTGGGGATCTTCAGAACAGACATGCTCAATATATAAAATCCATGAAAATATTCCAAAATAAAAGAATAATTAAAACAGTAATTTAAAATCAAGAGTACAGCTGATCTCAAGGGTTTAAAACAAAACATACTTGACTTGTAGTGAAGCTGATGAATGGCGCTCTGTTGCATGTTACCGGGGACTGAATGCTTTGTACACATCTTCCTACTTAAGGTCACCATCCAGTTAGAGGACTGCCGTCATCATTCACACCTCACAAATATCTTACACTGCAGAAGAGTCATATCAATGCTGGATATAAAACAATCTGATTAGACTCTAGACTCCAGATTCTAAATAATATGCTCTGTTGCATCTCAGTGCTTAAACTGTGTAGAATTTTTAATATCACACACACACATTTTTACTTCCATAATATTTTATCTATATAATAACATTACATGTAATGTATATTTAAACATAAACTGTATAATCATAAATAATATAATGTATATAATATATGATATTCAATACTATATATGATGTTATGGAAGTAAAAATTTAAAATAATAGAATTAAAAACATGAGTGAATACAAATTAATTAAGTGCTTGATATAAATCTGGAGTATCTGCCTCCTTAATTCCACAAGGGTGGCAGGTGGCAAACAGCAGAATCAAGGAAGCTATAAATGTCTGAATACTTCTATTCACATATTTAACGTCTAAATACCTAGGTGTAAGGCAAGTCATCACCACTGTTTCCAGCACCCAGCCCACCTCTCTTACATACAGCCTGACATGACACTGGCTTGGCCCTACACCGAAGCAGCGGGCAGTCCACATATGCTGAATTTTTTCCTAATGATGAAAATAACGTTTAGTAATAGGAAATGAATCCATAATAGAATAAGGGCACTTTCTGGGGGGTGGGCAGTAAACTCCATAGTTGTTTAATAACAGCCATAACCATTTTTAGTGTTCGGAATGTGTGGCCCAAGCTTCCATAAACATGTGCAAATATAAATTGCTGTAATCCATCGTGTAATGTAACATTTGAAAGCATTGTTATCTGCAGATTTCATTCAAAAGATATGGGTGAAGGTTATAAAGGTTATATCAGTCCTATGAAGCAGTGTTCATTTCCATTATTGATCAATGTTCTAATGAGTGGGAATATTACCAACCTCCTTTTTGCAATTCTTGCTTATTAGTTTTAAATGCACATATTTTACTTATGTCACTTTAATGTGATTTTTACTTTTATTTCATCTCAGGCTGTCAATTCTGGTCGACTCCAAGCTTTTGACTGGGGCAATGCTGACCAGAACATGATGCATTTCAATCAGGTAGGCAACACAAATGCTCATCATGGCCAGTGGTGTGCTGCAACGAGCCAGCGAGAACAGCTTCCACTCAAGTATTTAAGTATTTACAGTTCTACATTGGCTACGATAGGCATTTCTTACTGCTGCTAGCACATGATGCTCCCTGGGTTTATGTGTGTCGTCAGTGTTTCTAGTCCTCATGATGTTCACTTGAGGCAAACTTATTGTCCTCATTATCCTAGAGGCTCAAGGAAGGCCAAATAACTAGAATATGACCCAAGGATTTCTAGATCCAAAATTTCTCTATTTTTCTTTCACTACTCATTCCGTCACCAGAAAAACAAACAAACCAGAACTCTCAATATTTTGTTAATACTGTTTTAAAAATGGGATTAGAAAACATGACCCCCACTTCTAAAACAGATCTTCACCTAATAAAACTAGCATTGTTCTAGAAGTCCCTCAGCATGGCCTTTATCACTTTAAAGAACCCAATCTACAGATCATTTGCAACACATCAATCTAAAATTGCCATCTTTAGGGATAACTGATACTATCCAATGGGTAATGGAATATTAAGCTACATCTTGACATCAAGAATGAAAATCAATATCCTACACTAAAAGTGTATGGTATTAGCTGCTGTTACTTTTTCCAACTATGTTGGAAGACCCAATCACTGTCTGACTTCCTGATAGCAGACTGAGATAAAACATAAAACATTGTCATCAGCTTTTCAAAATTGCAAAGAATAAATAGCATAAATAGACAAAATCTGCTATTTTTGGTGTAGGAGGATCTTCTGTCTATGTGTTACTTTCATTGGTTAAATACAGAAGCTGCCTTGGCCTTTTGATAGACCAGCCTTTAGGTGGGTGGAGTAGACAGAACAGAATTGTTGGAGAAAGAAAGCAGAGACAGGCAGATGCCATGGCTCTCCTCTCCGAGATGGATGCAGGTTAGACTCATGCCGGTAAGCCACAATCAAGTGGTGATATACATTAATGGAGAAGGGTTAAACAAATATGTGAGAGTTAGCCAATAAGAGGTTAGAACTAATGGGCCA
>LOJH01031429.1:0-12654 GCA_001685095.1 Ellobius talpinus
GACCTTTGGAAGAGCAGGCAATGCTCTTAACTGCTGAGCCATCTCTCCAGACCCCGAACCACTGGTTCTTGCTTCCTCCTCACTCCCAACAGATTCAGACCCAATGACAACCTTTTTTCTGATTCACCTTTTTTCCTTGGGGGGGGAGGGGAGTCCATATATGTAGCCCTGGCTAGCCCTGAACTCTCAGAGATTCACCTGCTTCTGCATCCTGAGTGCTGGGATTAGAGGTATGTGCCACTGTACCTAGATTGATTCACCTGTTAGCATACCTGTCGGCTGCCCCCAGCTTTGACCATTGCCATGATGATGTTCTCTGTGGCCATGAAAGGCAGCTCTTGCCGAATGCGACGTTCAATTACCTAGAAGGGGCAAGACAGATGTTTCAACATTATGAAGCCAGAGTATGCCCGGTAGGTCAGGAAATGCCCAGGAGGGCTACGGACTGCCACTGTTTACAGAGATGGGGGATGCAATGCTTTATTTAGGACCATGTTTCTCAATTTTCTTACAAATTCAGATTTTTTCCCTCCCTTAAAAAAAAATAAAAAGTCTTTAAGTAAACTCTCAGAAGCAGCTTCATGGGAACAGTCCTCAAGGCTACCAATTTGGGTGGCGAGCTGGCCCAAGAGTACTTCTTGCTCCCGCACAGGACCTGGGCTTGGCTCCCAGTCGTGACATGGCTGCTCACGACCACCCTCCCTCCAGTTGCTGAACTTCATTGCCCTACTTCAATGAGTGTGTGATGGAGAAGAACCCACTTGGTCAGGTGCCTAGAACAAAGCAAATGGCCAGGTGTGATGCTGCATGCCTTTAACCCCAGCACTCCAGGAGGCAAAGGCAGGACACTCTGAGTTTAAGGCCAACCTGGTCTACATAGTGAGCCCCAGACTCAAACAATAAAAGCCAACCAATCACGACAAAAACCACACAAAACGAAACAACAAAAACAAGGTGACTAGTGCCACTTTCTCTGCCTGGCTACCTGCTGCTCAAGTCAAGACAAGTCAGTGTTTTCTCAGTGTGTAAGCGTGTCTATGAATTAAACAGCTCTGCTTCCCTCTGCTGTCCTGGACTCAAGAAGGAGGTCTGGTAGAAGAGCTCCCCTGGGCCAGACTACAGCACCCCAGAACATTCCTTCCGGAGCACTCCCCTTCCCATATCTGAGGCCTCTTACTTTGGGGTACACCACCAGTCCTTCAGAAATGTTCTGCAGGGTATTTAACACAGTATCTGCAGTGAGAAATGCTTCCGCCAAACAGAGCCGTCTACAAAACAAACACATTCAGTTAATCAAACAACAGAGACACGCAAGGCGTGTTCAAGAAGCTGCCCTACTGACTTCTCATGCCTTATGTACTCTGGGCAGTTTCCTTCAGTCTCATGATGTCGCTCACCCCGATGTCCTCCCAACCCTTTTATCTTCACTTCTAGTCCACGCTGTCTGCCCAAGCAGCAGACCTTATACGTAAGGCTCTACCTCAGACTCCAGCATCAATCTAGCCATCCCCTCAGTGGCTCTTGCTCACCACTACCAAGCTGCTCTCCCCTGCAGTAGTTATCAGGAACACCCCACTCACCAAGTTCTCTCGTCAGCCACCTAGGCTGGCCTGTTGGCCCCTCTACTCATAGCCTTCTTTTCTACCCACGTGGCTACTGGGCCCAGGTGGGCTTGGACCCCTGAAGTGCTCTACCTCGTTCAGTGCCCCCTGCACACAAGACTCACTAAATGACGCTGGGGAATTTCAGCAGGCAATCTGAATTCGGTTTTACCGTCTACCACGGCCTTCTGTATCTGAGACCTTAACACCCACGACTTCTGTTAGCCACACACAGGCTGATAACGTTTGGAAAAATAAACTGCTCAGCAGTCAGTTTCTTTCACTCCCCAACTACTACAGTAACAGCAATTATTCACCCAGCATTTACACAGTATCAGGTAGGAGGTGCAATGAAAACAGATCATTTACAGAATACAGGAGATGGTTTAGCCATTAAGAGTGCTTGTTACAGTGCTGGAGAGACGGATCAGTGGTTAAGAGCACTGGCTGCTTTTCCAGAGGACCACAGTTTAATTCCCGGCACCCACATGGCAGCCAAGATCTGACACCCTCACACAGACATACATGCAGGCAAAATGCCGATGTACATAAAATAAAAATAATAAATTATAAAAAATTTTTTAAGAAAGTGCTTGTTGCTCTTACAAGAACCTGGGTTCAGTTCCCAGCACCGCATGGCCAGCTTCCAACTATACCTAACTCCTGCACCAGGGAATCCAGTAGCCTTGTCTGAACTCTCTGGGCACCAGACATGCATGGTGCACTGACACACATATACATGTATGCAAAATACTCATACACATAAAATAACCTAAATTTAAAAAATATAAAATAGACAGGAGGACATGAACAAACAGGTTTTCACAGCAAAGCTAAGACTCCTCCATAGACTAGCTGCTACCTGTGTTCATACCTTAGCCAAAAGGGCTCCATTTGCCAACTAGGTAACTCCCTATAACCTCCTGCTTGTGTCTTTGTGTGTGCTCCTGATCACCCTTTAAGTGCCCATGTTTCCTTTCCTTTGAGACAGGGTCTCCAGGCCAGGGTGTGGTGTGGGAGGTCCTTCTATGTGTTGCTTTTATTGGTTAATGAATAAAGAATTGCTTTGGGCTTATGGCAAGGGCAAAACAGAGCTAGGCAGGAAAAGCTAGGCTGTATGCTGGGAGAAAGAAGGGCGGAGTCAGAGAGAAGCCATGCAGCCTGCAGGAGACAGATGTTGGGAACTTTACCCCAGTAAGCCACAGCCACATGGCGATATACAGATTAATAGAAATGGGTTAAATNACAGTTTCTGTGTGATTATTTCGGGTCTAAGCTAGCTGGGCAGCTGGGAACCAATAAGCGACTTCCCTCCAATAAGGGTGTACGCTGACTCCCTATGAGAATGGCCCTGAACTTCTAATGTTCTTGCCTCCAACCCTGTCCCCATGGAGAGCTGGAATTACAGGTGTGTGCCACCATGTCTGATTTTTAGGTGGTAATGGGAATCAAATCATAGGCTTTGTGCATAGTAGGCAAGCACGCTACCAAATGAGCTACATCTTAACACTTCCTTCCTAAGTCGTAAGCCATCACCTCCTTTAGGAAGGCTGCCTAGAGTCTTCAATCACTGCACTAGGGGTGCAGCATCAAGCAAACTGCTCCAGCCAAAGCTTCTTGAGGATAAGGAAGAAAGCAGACATGTTCATATCTGCCCTTTTGCTTCCTTCCTTTAGAACTCCTCCCATTGTGCTGCGTGTGTTGTCCCAATCACTGACCTGTTGGCGCTGTCATCCAGGGTGCGCTCAAACCACTGTACAGAAGCTGTCTGTAGTGGGTCCATGATAAGGGCCATTAGGTGACGGGCCAGGCTGCAGCAGCGTTCAGAGCGCATGGGGTTCCTCTTGTATGGCATCGCACTTGAGCCTGCCCAGAGAAGAGGACAGGATGCAAAGGCAGAAAGGTATCTAGGGATAGCAAACGCACAAGCATCTGCTGGGTGTACCTGAAAAGTCATGGGGATACCCACACGCCTCTCCAGCAGCTGCGACCTCACACTCACCAATCTGCTGTTTCTCAAAGGGCTCCTCCATCTCCTTCAGGTTCGCCAGGAGACGTATGTCAGTGCAAATCTGGGGAGGCAGACCAGCCATCATTCCATGCTTGCTACACAGGGGATCTGGGGCCAGGCCAGGTGCTACACAGGTGCCAAGCTCTTTTTTGGTTTGTTTGTTTCTGAGACAGGGTTTCTCTGTGTAGCCCTGAATGTCCTGGAACTCACTCTGTAGACCAGGCTGACCTTGAAATCAGAGATCAGCACCTGCCTCTGCCTCCTGGGTGCTGGGATTGAATGCGTGCCACCACTGTCAGGCAGGTAATAAACTCTTAGCGTGTGCTGTTGCTGAGTTCAAAGCCAGCCCTACCCACCTAGAAGCCCACGGAGTTTCTTCTACTCAGGCTTTGCTCCTTAAAAAACAGAGATGACGAATACAAAGAGCAGACTAGGGAGGTGGCTCTGTACTGAAGTGCTTGCCTGGAATGCACAGGGTCCTGGGTTCTAAGTACCACAGAACAGAAACAGAGACATGTTTAGCCAAAAACTGTGTCAGGTGTCAGGAAGCTGAGTGTGGTGGCAGCTATAACCTCAGTGGCTCGGTTGTCTTAGGCTAGCCTGGGCTACACAGGAACACCCTGACTTGAGTGCAAAAGAGAAAGAGACATAGACAGATCATGGAAGGGCAAGACGATTATGTGTTTTTTCTCTTTAAGACAGGGTTTCTATGTAGCCAAAGAAGACCTTGAACCAATTCTGCCTCTCCCTATAACGTGATGGAATCACAGGCCCATGCTACTATTTACCTGGCTGAAGAATTTTAATTTTAACATATCCTTCAACAGATGAACATGTTGTAGATGTAGGAGTAACTTCCTTCCCTTTGGCACATCTCAATTTAAAGGCTTTCCTTATAGGTCCCAAATTATCATGACTAATGTACTGAGATATGATTAACTGAAAGTTCGTGTTGTAGAATATTTCTTTATACTGTGTGACTATGTCACTGGGATTGGTTTAATAAGTAAGTGGACAGGCCAATAGCTGAACAGGATAGTTAGGCGGGACATAGGGAGAAGCAAGATGAGCATGCCATACTGAGAAAATGTACCAAGCCACATGGCAGAGCGTAGATAAGAAATATGGGTTAATTTAAATGTAAGAGTTAGCTAGTAACAAGCCTGAGCTATTGGCCAAGCATTTATAATTAATATTAAGACTTCGGGTCAGTTATTTGGGAACTGGCAAGTGGGAAAGACACTTCTGCCTACAAGCCTGGGGCTGCTTTGGTCTGTCTGAGGGTTCCTTAAAGTTCCCACCCTGCAAGCTGCCGCCCTTACCTTGTGCACTGATGCCCCTAAGCTGGCCAGCACAGATAGCACTTCAATGTCCACTTTTCGTGTATAGGTCTGTCCTGTGATGATGAAAGCTCTAGAAATAAACAAAAAAAGAGATACATGTTAAAATATGAGACTATCAGGCTGGAGAGATGGCTCGGAGGCTCAGACCTCATCCAGAGGTCCTGAGTTCAATTCCTAGCAACTACATGGTGGTTCACACCCATCTATAATGGGATCTGGTACCCTCTTCTGGAATGCAAGCAAAACACTGTATACACAATAAATAAATAAATCTTTTAAAAATATATATATGTGATTATGACTGGGCAGTGGTGGCACCAGCCTTTAATCCCAGCACTTGGGAGGCAGAGGCAGATGGATCTCTGTGAGCTCGAGGCCAGCCTGGTCTAGAGAGCTAGTTCGAGAGTAGCCAGGATCACACAGAGAAACACTTTGTCTTGAACAAAAAAGAAAAAAATGACTGTCAGTTAGGTATGGTGGTGCACACCTTTAATTCCAGTACTCTGGAGGTAGAGGCAGGCAGACAGATCTGTGTTTGAGGCCATCCTGGTCTACATAGCAAGCAACTGAACAGCCAAGACTACACAGAGAAACCTTATCTCAACAACAACAACAACAACAACAACAACAACAACAACAAAAGAAAGAAAGAAAAGAAAGAAAAGAAAGAAAGAAAGAAAAGAAAAGAGAAAAAGAAAAAAGAGACTGTGATATAGACAAACCAAAAATGACCCAAGCGATGGTTTGGCTTCCAGGTATCCTCAGTTATGCCCTAACAGGCAACTGGCTTCTGAATTAAGTTCTTTCTCCTGTTTAATAATCCCCAGCAATGCGGAGGAGGCAGAACCTAGAATACCATGTCCCCTGCAGCTCCATGAGGTGCCCAGGAAAAGGAATCATGGAGGAGCCTGGTGGAGCTCAACATAGGTGGCCAGAGTCACAGCTACTCACTGAGTGTCCCAGGAAAGACACAGAAGCACTGACACGTCCAGGCATGGGGACTGATGACTGTAGCCCTCACAGCTGAGGCTGGAGGACTTTGGTGAATTCAAGTTCAGTCTGAGCTTTACAAAGTGAGACTTTATCTCAAACAGACAAACCCGGAACAGAAGAGCAATATGCACAAAGCTGCTATAAGGAAACCTGGGGGTTGGAAGATGGCTCAGCGGTTATGAGCACCTATTGCTTTTTCTTTTTCTTCTTTCTTTCTTTCTGTTTTTTTGAGAAAGGATCTTATGTATGTAAGACAACTATGTAGCCATTGTTGTCTTGGAACTCAGAGGTCTGCCTGCCTCTGTCTCTTGAGTACTAGGATTAAAGGTATGTTCCACTATGCCCAGTTTCAGTTGCTGTTTTTGAAGGGGACTGGGGTTTGATACCTAGCACCTACATGGCAGTTCACAACTGTCTGTAATGCGAAGTCCCAAGGGATCTGACACTCTCTTCTGGCCTCCATGAGCACTGCATGCACATGCTATACAGACATAAACACAGACAAAACATCCAGATAAATAAAGTAGATAAGTAAGGGATGGGAGAGATGTCTGGGCAGTAAATATGCTGTTGCACTCACAGAGGATCTGGGTTTGATTCCCAGACATACACAGTGGCTCACAACCATCCCTAACTCCAGTTCCAGGGATTCCAAAGCCCTCTTCTGACCTCTGCAGGCACCAGCCACAAGTGCAAATGTGATACACATACATGCAGGTAAAACATTCATTCATACATACACACACACACACACACACACACACGAAGAGGAGGAAAAGGAGGAACAGTTGAATCTAGAGACCCATCATTTTCCCAGAAATGTACCTCTTAAACCCTGCCTTTTCTGTCACCATCTTATCCAGCTGCTCCACCTTTAAGAAAGACAAGACACATCCTGTTAGAAATGTAGCTGTTCCAAAGCTGAACAGTGGTCCTCGATTTAATCCCAGCACTCGGGGGACAGAGGCAGGAGAATCTCTGTGAGTCTGAGGCCAGCCTGGTCTACAGAGAGTTCCAGTGCAGCCAAAGCTACACACAGAAGCTCTGTCTTGAAAAACCCAAAATAAAAAAAGAGCACTGGTTCCTCTTCCAGAGGACCCAGGTTAAATTCCCAGCACCCACATGGCAGCTCTCAACTGTCTTTAACTCCAGTTTCAGGGAATCTAACACCCTTACAACAATGTACGTAAAGTAAAATTAAATGGAAGGAAGGAAGAAGAAAAGAAATGTAGGTGTGCAGCCTGAGTGTACTGGACTGGTCATCTAGCCGGGCCTTCTTCTGACACATTCTAAATAAGCCCTATCAAGCCAGAGGCAGCCTTGTCTTGTGGACTGGTACCAGTAAGTTAAGCTGTCCCTCAGGTCACTTTCACAATACCCTTTTTTGGGTACTGCATACATTAAGAAATGAATGCAGTATGGGTATATTTTCATTATATTGTTTGAATACTTTTGTGTGTGCATGAACACACACTCACATGACAAGAGAATGGAAACAGGACAGCTCGCAGGAGCTGGTTCTTTCCTTCCACCATGTGGGTCCTGGAACTGGCTCAACTATCCGTTTTGCTGGCCCTCAGAATACCTTCTGGTGGTCCCCCTCGAAGAGCTGCAGGAAGCTGGCCTGGGTGCCGGTAGTGCCCTTCACTCCCCGGAAGCGGAGCTCATCACGGACACGCTTCAAGTTCTGGAGGTCCACGCAGAGGTCTTGAATCCAAAGGCAGCAGCGTTTCCCAACCGTGGTCAGCTGAGCAGGCCTGAAAGGAGGACAGAAAGAACCCAGAGGTCCACATCGAGGCCACCATTAGCAGCTGGAGAGGGAGTGAAGGGAAACCTGGGGAAACCAGTAAGACACAACAACGGCTAAAAGCCTGAGCAAAGGAGGATGCAGGGCAGCAGTGCTACTGCAAACTAACACACAGGGTGGTTAGCATCCTTCTTTACCAAGACCTTTCCACAGCTGGTGGAACTGGCAGGGTGGTACACATCTGGAATCCCAGCACTTGGGAGGCTAAAGGCGGCAGGTATAAGGCCAGTGTGTATTACTCAGGGAAACACTGTCTTTAAACAAAACAAAACCATGAACTGGAAGAAAAGAAGAGAACAACCACCACCACGAGAAACAGACCATGGACGGGATGGACGGCTCAATGGGCAAAGGCGCTTGCCTCCAAGCCTCACGACATGAACTTGGTCTCTGGGACTCCCATGGAGGAAGGAGAGAATCAAGAGTCCTACAAATTGTCCTCTTACCTCCATCCACATGCCCCAATACAAATGAAAAGAATATGGATTTTTTTAGCCAGGCAGTGGTACACACCTTTAATCCCAGCACCTGGGAGGCAGAGGCAGAGCTCTGTGAGTTTGAGGCCAGCTTGGTCTACAGAGTGAGTTCTAGGACAGTCAAGGCTACACAGAGAAACCCTACCTCAAAAAAAAAAAGTTTGAAAGAAGCCATTTTCTTTCTAGGTTCTGGGGATGGAATCCAGAGCCTCATACAGCTTAAAAGAGACAAGATTACTGACTTAAAACTGCAGTGCCTAGAGGTGTTTTAATCAAAGGCTAGGGACAAAGTATATTGTGTAGACGGCCAGATGTTGATAAGAAATGCTTACAACAGCCAGGGACATCCAGTCACACTGGGAAATCCTAAACAAGACTTCCTTGCTGACTCCCGTGCAGACTGACCTGTGTGGACATGTCCACGGCAGCCACTAATCATGGCAGTTGTAAACGCCAACCCAACCGACACTCACAACTGAAGGGGCAAACAAAATAAGGCAGATCTATGGATGGGATGCTGCCTAGTCATTAGAAAAAATGAATTCCAGACACATACTACACCATGAATAGATACATTTTACACGAAAGAAGTCATCCACAGAAGGTTATACACTGTACATGATTCCATTTAGATGCAGTCTCTGAGGTGAGCAAATCTACAGACAAAAGACAGGGTTGTGTTTGCCAGGGTGGGGAGGGGTGGCAGAAAAGATTGCTGATGGAGATATTATAAAATTAAGGTGTTAATTATCAAATAATGTAAATATACTAAAATAATTTAGCATTCCAAAGGTGATATGAGGTTTTTAGGGCTGTATGTAGTTTACATATTCTAAAAATAAAAACTACGCAGCTGGGGTTAATCTCGCCATGCATCACTGGGAGGCAGATGCAGGCAGAGCTCTCCAAGTTTGAGGTTAGCCTGGTCTACACAGGAGTTTCAAGCTAGCCAGAGCTACACAGTGAGCCCTGTCAGAAACAAAATAAGAAAAGCAGAAAGAACAGGGTTTGGAGTGCAGCGCTAGGATAGAGCTTCTGTCAACATACACACACACCAAAAGGGGAATTAAAAAAGATTTCTTGTATATACAATATTCTGCCAAAAAAGGGCACCAGATCTATCACAGGTCGTTGTAAGCCACCATGCTATTGCTGGGAATTGAACTCAGGACCTCTGGAAGAGCAGCCTCTTAACCTCTGAGCCATCTCTCCAGCCCCTTCACACTGTCTTATGAGCAACATTCTGCTGGGTATTACTCCAACCTTTGGGCATTCTGTACCTTATTTAATTATTTATTCTTTTATCTGTCAAGTCATCTAGACTGTTTTCAATGATACCATAAATGACATTCTCACATAATGCTTTCCCCTGAGTCTGGATTACTGCCCTGGGCTAGACACTTAAAAAAATAAAAAATAATAATTAAAAATAAAAAAGCTGGATGGTGGTGGTGCACGCCTTTAATCCCAGCACTTGGATCTCTGTGAGTTCAAGGCCAGCCTGGTTTACTGAGAGAGTTCCAGGATAGGATCCAAAGCTACACAGAGAAACCCTGTCTCAAAAAAAAAACCAAAAAAAGAAAAAAAAAGAAAGAATAAAAAGGAATGTGGGGGGCTGGAGAGATGGCTCGGCAGTTACAACACTGGCCACTCTTCCAGAGGACCTAGGCTCCATTCCACATAGGGATTTATAACCTGTAACTCTAGCTTCAGGGGATCTGATGCCCTTTTCTGGTCTCTCAGACATCAGACATGCAAGTGGTAGAGAAACATGCATACATGCAGACAAAACATGCACGCACATTAAAAAAGAAGATAAGTTTATGAATGATTCTTTGCTTTTGATAACTACAAACTGCTAATTCTTGGGCCAGTGAGGTAGTTCATTTGGTAAGGAGTCTACTACCCAGTCTGATGGCCTGAGTTCAATCCCTGGACCACATCATGTAAGGAAAGAACGAACTCTTACAAGTTGTCCTCTGACCCCCACATGTGCACTGTCATGATTGCACACAAATAAATAAATAAATTTAAATAAACATAGTCATTAAAAAGTTATACTTTTCATCGTTGAGATGGTCTTACGGAGTTGTCTGGCTAGCCTAGACCTTGTGGGCTCAAGCTGCTTCCCAGCTCAGGCCATCAGTAGCTGGGACTACACTTGCATGCCTCCGTGCATGCCTCCGTGCATGCCTCCGTGCATGGCGTCAATGTAGCTTATTCACTCTTTCTTGTCATTCTGGATGCAGACTCAAGAGTTCAATCATGCCAGACAATCACATTCCCATGAAGCAACAGCCCCAGTCCCTAGAAAAGCTTCTAATCAAAGCTTCGGACACATTTCTAACCAGTGTCCCGAGTTATCTGCTTATGCTTTGGGATTCTGGCCTCAACAGCACACAGAACGTTCAATTCCCCGGCAGCCATCTTATCACTTACTGAAAATGTGTGAAACCCAAGGTGGGCAGAGCAGCGTGTTCCTCAGCAAAACTAGCAAGCCTCGAGATCACTCTAGCAAGCTACAAGAAAGAGCATGTGGGGGAAAGGGCGTGAATTCAACTGAGTTCTTTATGTAACTTCAGCTAAATGTTCACAAAATTTAACATGAAATTACACCTTCAGTTCAATGAAGGGAGTGCTCACGTCATTTCACCTTTGTATCCTGAAGTGCCCCGGGCAAGGACTACAGGACCCAACATCTGAAAGCTGAGTCAACTCCCTAACATGTCTTGAGCTATTTTAAGACCATTGCAGAAGAACAGGACCAAGTCATGGCCTAACCCGACACACTCTGGGAATGTGTCTCTGGTTGCACCGACTACATTTAAAAGGTTATGCTTTAAAGCAATCAATCACTTCTACTCTTCCAGGTTGGCCTTTAATTCTGAAATCCACCCGCCTCTGCTTTCCCACTGCAGGGATTAAGGATGCGTGAACACCATATTTATGTTTTAACCCAAGAAGAAACAATTAACTCCACAGATGACTTACAGAGTCCCTGACTTGACAACATTAGGTATTGATACTGCCTGAATTCACACAATTTCAGATCATTCCTATTATGAGGCATCTAAACTGGTAGGAAACTCCTGTCAGCATCTTACCTTTGGCAAAAGCAGGTCAAATGCATTTCTCAGAATAATGAGGTCCTGAAAAAGAAAATTCAAAGGTTTCACATTAAACAGTGTCAAACAGTAGTATTATAATTTTAATACTTTCTGCCATTAGAGTTGGTGTCTCAGCTAGCAAGCAACCCATCTTATCATCAGCAAACAAATGTGCTCCAAAAGATGTCAAGAGGCTGTTTTTCTCTCATCACCATTTAAAAACATGGAAGCTGGGGTGGGGATGTAGCTCAGTGGGCAGAATACTCACCTAGCGCAAGGCCATGGGCTCCATCCCCAGCATCACTCACCTGGAAAGGTGGCAAACACCTGCAATCTCAGCACTTGAGAAGTAGAGGCAGGAGGATCACATATTCAAGGTTATCCGTGCCCACAGAGCAGGTTCAAGCTAAAGATTAGTTGGTATTGGCTACAGGAGATGCTCTTGGGGGTGGGGATCAACATACAGAGCAGTAGGAACTACTGGATTACGGGGACACATAAGGACAAAACCTTTATTGGCTACACGGACTCATTTCTTCTTTCTTATATGAGACATTCCATCACTATTCTCCCTACTTTTTCTCACCTGTTTGTTTGCTTGCTCATTCATTCATTCATTCATTCATTCATTCATTCATTCATTCATTCATTCATTCATTCGAGGTAAGGTCTCTCTATGTATCTCTGGTTGTCACAGAACTCACTCTGTCCCTGCCTCTTCCTCCCGAGTGCTGGGATTACAGGTTGAAGCCACCCTGTCCTGGTCATCTATACCTGTTAGCACAGGAAGGCAGGTTTAAGAGGCTGCAATTTCCCAGGGAAGGATCTAGAGTTGCATGTGTACTAGACAAGCGACCAAGCACTGAGCTCCACCTGCAGGCCGCCAAACCGCTCCCACGGGAGGTAAGAGAATGGATTTTGGGTGACTCCAAAGCAGGCCCCTATGTCACAAGGATCACAAAGACAAAGAATCACTGGGAACATTAAAAAAAAAAAAAAAGATTTTCCGAGTCAACAAGATGGCTCAGCGGGCGGAGGTGCTTGCTGCCAAGCCTGCCAGACCTGAGCTGCACCTCAAGGGCCTACACGCTGGAAAGGGAATGCCAGCTGCCTATGTTGTTCTCTGACCCCCATGCTCACACCATGGTACTCATAACCCCCCAATAAGTAAGTACACATAATTAAAGAATATTTTCCAAGTAAGAGGATTATTCTTCCTCATCTGACCCTTACAGATATCTTTATACATTTTAAAAATACATATATTTATTTATTTATTTATCATGTATACAATATTCTGTCTGTGTGTATGCCTG
>LOJH01031430.1:0-11470 GCA_001685095.1 Ellobius talpinus
ATAAGATCTCCTGAGTAAATTGGGAGCATGGGGACCTTGGGGGAGGGCTGAAGGTGAGAGGGGAGAGAGGCAGTGAGGGAAGTAAAGAAAAATGTAGAGCTCAATAAAAATCAACTAAAAAAAGAAATAAATAAATAAAGGAGAATCTAGTTAAGCTTGGAATGGAAAGAGTGCATGTAGCTTCCGAAGGGGGAAAGCAACCAATTGTCCTACCCTGCTATGACAACTACAAACTGTGATGACCAGCATGGCACAATAATCCTAAGGGTGCAGTAGAGGCCCACATACACTGGCAGTAAACAACAGCTCTCTACTTGGACTTGAGGCCTGCTCAACAAGAGGGAAATTGTACCTGGTTCTGAAACCTAGCCAGCTCTCCAGGAGTAGTGAAGTCATTGATCTTGGAGGAGAACCTACAACTGCCACTTTACTAAATCAACATAATGCTACATTCCAAACATTGTTCTTGTACCCACAGATAAGTGTAGCTCTTACTTCTCATTAAGGAAAGTTCTCTTTGCAATAGACAGAGACCACTACAGGAACCACAACCAATCAAAATGCGGAGTTGTGGAGCCCAGTTCCAATGGATACAGGTATTAAAATACAACTTTTGTTCCTAAGGTTCAGAGTTATTTCAGAATAGGGCTTAGAAAAATTGTGAGAGTCAGAAGAATGGAGTTTCCTATAAGATTGTGTTTCCTAGAAACGGCATGTACACCCATGAAGTCTCACCAACATGACTGGTTAAACATGAACTAAACCAGGATAACAATAGTCAGGCTAAAGCAGAGGAAGGAAAGCCCACAATGCTTCATCCTATGTAAAGAAATACAGGCAACTTGAATTTATGTATTTAAATAGATATAACAACAATTAATAAAAAGGGACCACAAAATTGAAAGATAATAAGGGGGCCTATAAAGGAGAGTATGAAGGGAGGAAAAGGGAAGAGAAAATGGTGCAATTACATTATGATTTAAAAAAAATTAAAAATCAAAGTTATATTTTTCAAATTGTAAGTTCCTTACAATTGGAATTCTACCTATTATTTCATTAGACTTATGAGCTATCTCTTTATAGGCCAATATCATTACTAACCAGAGAGTGAAGTGTTCCAAGGGTCAGGAAAATGAAGGGTGAATGCAATCAGAAAACTGTCCCTTTGCAATAAGGTGAAGGTGGAGTTGTGTCAGAACCAAGAATGCATTCTAAATCTAGGGGGAAATGGTGGTAGCAATCATGAGGCAACAGGCAGAATGAACTAAGGAAGGCACGGCTTTTGAAACCCGGAAGTCCATCCCCAGTGATACCTCCTTCCCAAACAGTTCTACCAGCTGAGAATCAAGCATTCAAATGGAGGCCATCCTCATTCAAACCATTAAAGAGCATACTTATGTTCTACTATGTTTAATTTTTATTCATAGTTTTCAAGTCTGACATTATTTCCAAAAATATTTATTTCATTTTTAATATAACTACCATAATATAATCAGAATTATACTGCCCAATAAAGTTCTACAGACCCAGTGAGGCTAGATCTGGGTCATCAAGTAGAGAAAGCAGAAGAGACCTTGATACATTGTGACACTAGACTGAGTAATCCGAATTGCCGAAGCAGAATGTAGTCTTCCTCTGCCTTCATCTCCCCTTTTATTTGGTAACATTTATATCAAGATACTAGAAGAGGAAAGATTCTGGCCAAGCAGCAAAATAACAAAACACTGAGTTGTTCATATGCTGGCATACCTGTACGAACAGAATAGTACAGTGACTTCTATTGCTCTGTATATTTGGGGGGTACATTTCTATGACTTGCCGAACATGAAACACAACTAACCTTGACGTTTCTGGGAGAAAAAAAATCCCACCCAATTAATATCTGTACATATACAGCAACTGATATGAGAAAGGTTAGAGAATTTTGTTATAAAAATCCAACCCATGTTGCTTATAAGTTTATGTTTAATTTTAATGCTTTAGATAATTTCAATCCATCTTGTATTCATATTAATAATTAACTATCTCAGTTGCTGCCACTTTTAATTTTATTGGTTGAGAATTTCAAGCAAGGATATAATGAGTTTTGAACAAGTACAACCTTGCTCCCTTCTCTCCAATTCTTCCCGTGTTCGTCCACCACATTTTCTTCCCAATGCCATACACTCTTTTTCAGATGCATGTGAGGCCACTTACTGCAGTCAGTTTGTGCATGGGAGTAAGGCTGTCCCCAGGAATGCAAACAGCCTATTAGGAGCCACATTTGAAGAAGACTGGCAGTGATTGCAAGCTATAAAAGGTTTTCCTGCAGTATTATTCTATAAAATACAGAGAAAGTGTCAGCAGCCCAAACGAGGCACAGCAATTGCGGAGGGACATTCTTGGATGCTGTGAGATTGCTACTGCTGTTTTTGATCTTGGATATTTGGACATGCCCTCATTTTCTTGTGTTTAGCAAAATAACCAGCTTATAATATTACTTCAGATAAAAGTCTAACAGGAGCATGATTCAATAGACAGCAACTCACACCAAAGACCCAGTAATTATTAGTATCCCAAGAACATATAGGTTTTAAAAAGAGAGAGAAAATAGGTAACTCAGGGTGCTTAATTATAAATTACAGAGATTATCGGCTTTTTTCCCAGAATCCTCTTTCTGGTTCCCACTAAGCATTTAAACAGTAAATATTTTATGTACTTTATTTCTAGCATTACAGTGGAAAACCGTCTGGAGAAAATATTTGTCTCACTAACCATGCATACAGTTTCCTGGCGTTTGCACTCTCTAGTTCTTGCTTTTCAGCATTTTGCTGCCTGCCCACGCTAGCACTTTGCACCCTACATTGGATTCTTCTAGTTAATTTCTTTAGTGTTAGGATGTGGAAGTTATCAAAGCCCCCACACGCATATCCTCATTCATTAACAATTGCATCTACGTTACAGACAGCAATTCACACCAGGGGAAAATCCCTCAACAGCGGAACTCAACAGCTAGCCACCTCTGCTAAACATGGGACATATTACAAACAGGCCTCCAAACTGAAGTAGAAATAGTGTCCCTACACACAATTTGCAGAAATAACCTGTCAGCATCTTCATCTCGTGGACAAATGAATTTAGCAGGTTGTGGTGGCTCCCTGAGCAGCTGTACCGAGGGGCGGGGTTCTGATGTACAAATTGCATCAAAGGGACGGCTGTTCCTTTCACCTTTTGTGCATAATTTTAGACAAAGCATACGGCTCTCCTTCTGGGGGCCCTTCTGTCCATATGATTCACAGCTTTACTTAGATGAGGAACGGAGCCTCACTGAAGGAATGGAGCAATGACATCTTTATAGCCTTATAATCCTCTGGACAATTTAGAACACCATGCTTCCACTAGGGACAAGGATTCAACTCAGAACCCATTTTGACCAAAAACCATGTGCTATAATAGATTAAATATTTTAATTAAAAAATCTAGGAAATACACATGTTTTACAAGGAAGAAATAGCCTTTCCTTAATGATTCATAAAGTCCTCTGCCTTCACCCATCTCTCTTTTATAGGGGACTTTTGTCTTAAGGGAGGGGAGTTGGGATCATCTCTCCTCCTTTCAGGTGGTATTTCAAGCTCTAAGGAGATTATGTTACTAGGGAAACAAGAGATGGGTTCCAATGTCAATAGAGGCTCAGTTAGCCAATTTCTGAGAAACCACTTGAGTGTGAGTGTGTCTCCTTTGTAATAAGTGCTGGAGACTGCAGGAAGATGCCTGATGTTTGAGTTCTTGGAGAGTACAGCAGGTACAACAGTGACTTCTTCCAGCAGTTATGTGTTTTCTGGAGAAGGAATCAGACAAGATGAAAGGGCAGTGGTCATATTTTAACTTCTGTTTCTACAGGGTTTCAGGTGTTGCATATAGGTGGGGAAATGAGGACACAATGTCTCCATACTGTGTGATTTATTGAGTCTATGTCACAGAGCTTTAAAAGGGAAGAGGTTCTCTGCGGGAGCAGCTGTGACAGTCTGCCTTAGTGTGACTTTTCACCAATGGAACGAATGTCAAGAACTGTTCTCAGTAGAAGTAAGGGTATGACATGACTTAAAAAAATTATCAACCTCCTATTACACAGCAAAGATTTTATAACTTGGATTAGAGTTTTAAATGCTCTCGGTACATGCATTTTCTTTGAGGGTATATTAACATATATAAGTCCCCAATGGTTCTCTAACAATTACACCTTTATCTGCTAAGAGAAACGAGTAATCTTTTGGAGTTTTTTTTGGGGGGAGGATGGGTAAATAAATTATGATAAAATGGGATATTATTATGATATAAAGAATATGGTGATACAAAGAAACAAAGCCTCAAGCTGTGAAGACATACTTTATGCTAGGAAGTAAAAGAAGCCAGTTGGCAAAGGCAACATATGGTGTGTTTTCAACCATACAGCGTTGTGGAGAAGACAGAAGTGTGACCACAGTAAAGAGATCAGTGGTTGCCAAGTATTGGAGGGGAGAAGAGGAAGAATAAACAAAAGGCAGCAGACTTTTAGGACCGTGTAAACTGTGCTGTGGGACACTGTGGTAATGGTTTAATGCCATGGAAGATCTGTCTAAATGGAGAGGATTTACACCAAGATTGTGCACTAATATAAACTGTGATACTGGTATGTCGATGAAGGCTCATCAGATATAACAACTGTACCTCTAGGGCTAGATAGTTGGGAAAATATCAGCTGTGTGGGGATATAAGATATATCTGATGTCTTTGTACTTTTACCTCCATTTTTACTATGAATCAAAAATTATCCTAAAAGGAAAGGCTTTTGCATAAGAGTTTGGGTTCAGAGTGACAAATTAATCTAGGGGAGGCAAGATCAGGACAATGGTAGGAAAGAAGTGGGCAAAGTTGGGTGAAATTTTAGAAATAGAATATGTATATTCTCATGAACATCGACAATGACTGTTTCTGCCTGAACAGACCACGGATTTACAGTGCGGTTTCTGGCACCTAGTCCACTGCCATCCCCTGGTTTTTCTTGTTTGCAGAAGTAGTAGGAATGGTGATAACAATGATACGCTTGTGCTTAATCTGGAAGACATCATGAGCAATCTTATAAATTAATTAAGGACTTAATTGACATTTGGATCCTCCAGACTTGAGTTAGAATTTTTATATATGAAAGCTTTTCTATATGTGAAAAACTTCACACCCATATAATGCCATTCTGGAACCAGATGCCAGACAGGGCCAGATTTCTGGTAGATTTGAGCCCAGTTGTGTAGCTCCACTGTCAAGTCAAGATCAGTGAGCTGACATTTTCATAAAGAAACATCCATTCAGAATGGCAAAGACTGTCAATCCAAGCACAGTGGTCAGTGTCTGTAATAACAAGGCAAGAGGAAGGCCATTCTAAGTCCGAGGACAGCCTGGGCTACCTAGCACCTCTCTCTTAGAACCAAAACATAAAAGAACTCTTCATATTGCAGAATTTTCCAAGCACAGAATATGCTCTATAACCAGTGAGCTTTCTTCCAGCAATTCTTATCTGACTGCATTAGCCTCAGTCAGGAAACTGGAATGATGGTTCCCCACCAGGCAATTTAACAGCTTTGTAATTTTATAGTTGGAGCAGCTTTATAAAAATATATTTTGTATATTCCATGTGAAGCCATTGCTGGACAACACAAGAATGGGATTAGTGGTTAGAATAAACGTTTTATTTTTTTACTATGTCAGAATGAATGAAATCACCGAAGGACTCGTTCTCTCTGCTGCTGGTTCATTAAGGACTCGTTCTCTCTGCTGCTGGTTCGTTAAGACTTTGCGTCAGAACACACTTTCACGTGCTTGCTTGTTTGTTTTTCTGGTTGTTCTCTGCTCACTGCTTCAGTCCTCTGTTTATTGCCTTTCTACGCTCATTTTCTCTCCAAATTTTCACACAGAAATGAAGTCCTGATAAGGCTAGGACCCCGCTCTAACTCCTCACGAGATAAAGTGAATATCTTTTGAGCACCTGTCACTCAACACACCATTGCTAAGTGCCCTCTCTAGGATGGCACATTTCAGCCTCATAGTCATCTTCGCTGGCAGTGCACTGATGTGATGACTTCTAGGCAACTAAGTGGACCAACGGATCTTCCCTAGTGTCTGAAGTCACATCCAGGGAGTAATTTAGGAAACAGATTTCCTGGAAAACATCTCCAGGGTTTATATTATTATAGGAAGAGGAGTACCACTTAACCTTTATTATAACTGAAAACTAGTTTTACATATTTTATAAACAAAACTCTCAAATAACTAATGTGTTCATGTAACTCACTCAGCTCAGACAAACCTGTGGATTTTTTATATCACGATCCTCAGAGATCTCTCTCCACTGCAAAGGAAGACATTAATTGCCTGGATTTTAGAAGCTTGAAACATTTCCTAGGCCAGAGGGGGTATGTTCCTTCTAAAGGAATTTTAAAAATTAAAAACAGGATAGCCAAAATGGAATTCATAAAATTGTCAATAAAATGTCTTCCACACAAATATTTTGCAATAATATGTTCTGATTTGAAATTTGCAAGCTACTCATTGATATAGCCCTAGATTATACAGCAAAGTATTACCTTGAAGAAAATAAATTCTGGATATCTGGGATGATTCATAAACTGGCTTCCACTCCTTACTATGTGGATCATGGCACAGAATTCATAGTCATGAAGGCAGGATCCCTTCATATACAAGCGTTAGTTGTGAGTATCTTTCCAGCACCCTTGCAACATTAGCTATCTCTGAAGAATAGGAGAGTCTTGGCCAAGAAGCAATTCTCCTTCTGGTCTAACAGTGCATTTATTTTCCCATCACTGTGTCTCATGCTTGCATTGTGTTTCTCTGTCTCTCCTTCTCTCTTCGTGGCTGTGTTCCCTCAGCAAGAGCAGTACCGCAATCAGAGTGCCTTTGTCTGAGCACGCACTTCATTTCTGACTTTAATAAGGTCTATATTAGCGAGATTTCTGAGACTATAATATATACCTGAGCTGACATAATAAGAAAATATTTGTTTTGTCTCAGAGTTCAGTTTTCAGGTCGTATATGGAGGCCCTAGATGTTTTCCATGACGTCATTTGGTTAGTTGGAGGTAACAGGCCCTGGAGAAGCCTGCTAATCTCACAGCGGGGTACAAAGAAAACAAGTACCAGCATGGCCCCTGTGACCCACCTTCCTCTCAACAGCCCCACTTCTAAGTGCTCTACTACTTCCTGGGAACCCTATGGCTTTGAACCAAGCTTTTAGCACATGGGCCTTTGGGAGACACATCCAAATCAGAGCAATGCAATGTATCAATTAATTTCCCATGGATTGCGCCTTTGGCATTGCATCAAAAAGCTACTGCCAAACTTAAGCTCATCTGTATTTCTTTCTATGTTATCTTGTTTTGTCAATTTGAGCTCTGTATTTAGCACATTGATCTATTTTGAGTTATGTCTACAGAGAGCACTGCAGTTTATCTCTGGATTCTCTTTCATTTTTATATATTCATGTCAAGTTGTTCCAGCATCATTTGCTGAAAAAAAACCCTACCTTTTGTATTGCTTCTTCTCTTTTGTGTATTTAAATCATGACGCTGTGACTTATATTCTTATATCTCCATCTTCAACACAAACAGGAAACTTAGGAATTGATGAAATAAAATTGATAGAATTATATATTGGATATAAAAATAAACTTCATAGAGAAACATATTATTCCAGAATCACGTTGTTTATATCATTACATTTCTATTTTTAAGCTAAAAACAATAAAAGCAATTCTTCCAAAAATGCTACCGTTAGCTTTTTGGCTGCCTTTTGCCTAGTTGTTCTTTATTCCTCTCTGATTCCTTCCTGGATGCTGCGGTGCCCAGAGCTGTAGCACAGCAGGGTCAGGGCAAGGATATCACAAGGAAAGCACTTAGGATCCAAGGGAGACGCTATGATGGACTTGTTTTCCTATTGCTCGTCGATGACCTGGGTTTCTGCTGGGAAAGCTGACTGTGGGCGGGTGAAGCTCTTGACCTGAAGTAATTCTGATCTCTGTCAGGCTTTGTGCCTTCTGGGAGTCGGCCAGGCTTTGGGGTAATTACAACTCATGGGACATGTGGGAAGGGGCTGATGCCGCAGCTGTCAAACCTTCTCCTGTTAGAGACTAGGGCACTAGAGGAGGATTCCCACCATTTAGTTAATTTTAGGAAATTATTCACAAAACTGTTCTATAGCCTGTGCCTTACCACAAGGCTCTGTTCCAAGATGAGACTTAACACTAAGGAGACATTGTTGGAGAGTAAAATAAGATTCAGCAGGATAAGCCAAGCAGAAACAAAGGAAAGAAACCATTAACATCGAGTGAGGAAGATGAGCCAAGCCCAAGATGTCAGAGGGCAAGCTTTGGTAAATCAGCACTGAAAGAAAATTACACACAAGGAAGAGTTCAGATAACTGCAGAAACTCTCAAGGACACTAAACTTACATAAAAGTAACACTTATAAACTGACCTCCTTCCCTACCTGGGGTTTCTCTAAAATCAGGGAGAAGACACTAAGTATTCATCTGTAACTTAGACTCAGTTGGAAGCCGGAGAACTAGATACAGGATGTTATCTTTGCCTACAGATGTGGCACGATTGGGACTAGCATGTTTATACATGGGAACCTACTTTTTAAAACTATGAAAAGAGGAAATCAAAATTACACAAATTTTGCTTTTCAATAAAATGAAACCAACCTGCGACATGCAAGCTTTCAGTGCAGAGTTAGTTAATGCTGAAATTCCATTATTGACCAAATCCATGATTGCTTCATAGGTTTTACATTGGAAATTTAAAAAAAAAATTTTTTTTGGCTACTACTTTCTAGCAAATTTCAAATGAAGTCAGGAGAAAATTGCTGCCAAACTGCGACCTTAGTATGTAAGGGAAGTTGGCCGATGGTGTCTGTGGACTACACACGCTGCCTTTCTCTTTCTCGTTTTCCTTTGCTGTTTCTCATGAGGAAGATTGCATTTCGAATGCAACACTTCGGAATGGGTGTGACTGAGTTGCAACAAGGGCACCATTTTCAAGCATTTTAGTCATCGTGTTCTGTGGGTGAGAGAACTAGAAGGCCTTGTGGGGGCAGGAAGGTGAGGTACAAACAGTCACAGGGAGAAGGGAACATGACCTCGTTTTCCCAGGTGGCTGGCCTGCTTCTCTGTCTGGCCCCGTTTTTCCTAACAGAAAAAAGCTTGGCAGCGTGACTTAAGAATGGCCCTGATTCTCTACTTCTTTAGGCTCAAACTCCCACCTGACTCCCTGCAATGGTCAGGTCAGCCATGGTGCTGCCCAAACGTTGGACCTGGCCCTACTCTTTCTAAAAATTGTTTTAAAATATTTTTGAGACTTAATATAATTGCATCATTTTCCTCATCCTTTCCCTTCCTTCATCCTTTTCCCCTCCCGTGTACCCTTCCTCCTTGTCTTCTTTCAAATTTACAATGTATTTTTCTTTAATTTATGTTGCAAACACACATATGCATATACTATGTGTGTCTGTGTGTATGTATGAATATGTGTGTGTTTATAAAGGCATAAATACAACCTGCTCAGTCCATATGTTACTTGCATGTAAACTGTAGCTCAATATTTACTAAATACATGCCAAATTTTCTTTTCTAATTCCAGAGTTACCAGACCTATTAACTAGTCTTTGACTTCCCTTCTCAGAACAAATCTCTCAGCTTCTATCCCAGACTAGGCCACTTGAGTCTCTGTGTTCCTTGTGAGCACACTGACTTGTGAGTGTCTCCATCCCCTAGGACAGAAGTCTCAGGCTTTTCCTGTCAGTCGGTCTGAACAGCCCCAGCTAGGTTCTTTTCCATTCACCTCTACTCTTAAAAAAATAAAATCCATCTTTTTGTTGGGGTGGTGGGGTGAAACTTACGTTTCCCATGTGTTTGGCAAGTGCTCTACTCCTGAGATACATCCTGGCCTGGCAGTCTGAGAATAGTTTGTTCCTTGATTCCAGGGCCACACTCTAGTGGTGTGGGAAGTCCTTCTGCATATGTGTTACTTTTATTGGTTAATGAATAAATCTATTTTGGCCAGTTGCTTAGCAGAATACAGGTAGGCAGGAAAAATCAACTGAAGGAGGAGTCAGTGAGAAGCCATGTAGACACTCGCAGGAGACACACACCTTTGCTAGAGCCCACTGAAACTTTGCCAGTAGACCACGATCTCGTGGTGGTGCACAGACTAATGGAGATGGGTTAATTTAAGATAAAAGAGCTAGCTAGCAATACACTTAAGCTATTGGTCAAGCAGTGTTTAAAATAATATAATTTCTGTATGATTATTTTGGGTCTGAGCTACCTGTAACGAACAAGCAGCCTCCAGCAACAGTCCAGTCACCAGTGGACTCTGAAAACATCATGCCTGTGGTACAGAGATTTTAGAAGCCATATTAACATGCCTTGTTGGATGTGTCTACCATGAAGACTATCTTGGTTTGTCCTACAACACTGTCTTCCTGCTGTCACTTCTGAACCCAACCAACAACCTTCACAAGGAGCTAGAGGGACGAAGGTACTTTTTTTTTCCTCAAGGCCTTGATCCCTTTGAAATAAAATATAAAATTGCTGGAGTGAGAGGCTGTCTGTGATCAGAGCCTTTTGTCTGCCTGGGTAGGCTTCTACAATACTCTATACTGAATTCATTCCCATCACTTCATCTGCTGAACTCGGCATTCCCTCAAAACCCAAGTTCCTTCTGCTTCAAGGCTTTAACGTATTTTCACAGAGCAAAGGTATTTAAAATGTCTGCTGAATATTGTTAAAAATAGTTTAAAGGTCACTATGGCTAGTCTAATTTTGTGCTACATACACAGAGTTGAACGTTTTACTCCTGTTTCAAGACCAGAAAGATGGTAATTGGAGGAATGAATACTTAAGATGTATAAGAATTCAGGTTTCTTCCGCTAAATCTCAAAAGGAAAGAACACTCTCTAAGAAAGTCCTATTGAATTCCTTGTTGGACACTAAAAGGTAAGGCTAATGCTTTAAAACAGGGATGAAGTGACCGTTCAGCCATGCCTAATAACATTGAGTGTTAATGCTTTGTTTTTTAATTTTTTCACAATATTTACTTCATTTAATTCCATACAGCATACCTCCCTTCCTATATTAAATATAGAATGTAACCAGCATAGTTTAAACAACCCCATTCCCACCCCATCTCTAACTAGTTAACCCTTAGAAAAGAGTTGTGCTTCTTTTTTTATTTTTATTTTTTATTGTTTTTATTGAGCTATATATTTTTCTCTGCTCCCCTTCCTTCCTCTCTCCTCTCCTACCATCTCCTATGATCCCCACACTCCCAAGTTACTCAGAAGATCTTGTCTTTTTCTACTTCCTATGGAGATTAGATCCATGAAAGTCTTTTTTAGGGTCCTCTTTGTTGTCTAGGTTCTCTGGGATTGTGAATTGTAGGCTGG
>LOJH01031431.1:8201-22049 GCA_001685095.1 Ellobius talpinus
GTGTGTGTGTGTGTGTGTGTGTGTGTGTGTGTGTGTGTGTGTGTGTGTACAAAGTCTTGAGAACTATAGCCCATGCTAGCCTCATACTTGAAATATCCCTGCCTCAGCCACCAGAGTGTTGTGATTACAGACCTATACCACAATATCTAGGAAAAAATACTAGATTTTCTTTTTTTCTTTTTATTCTCTTTTTCTTTCTTCCTTACTTTGCTTTTTGACAGAATCTTACTATGTAGCTCCAGACTCAAAAAGATCCACCAGCCTCTGCCTCCTGAATTCCAGAATTAAAGGTGTCTGCAACCACGCCTAGCAAATACATGATTTTTAAATTAAAAAAAAGCTCCCATGAACCCTCCTTTCCATAGTAGTATAGCAGGAGATAAACTTAGAATAGATGAAACTCATCTTGAATAGTAATTCTTCCAGTGATTTCAGTGAGGGAGACACACAAGACAGAAATAAACAGATGGGCTACAGAGGTAGCTAATTGGTTAGGGATGTGCGGTGCGTTTCCAGAGTTCAGTCTCCAGCACCTGTGTAGAAAGTCTCATGATCGTGTATAACTCCAGCTCCAGGGGTCCAATGGCCTTTCCTGGCCTCCTGGCCTTCGAGGGTGCCTGCATGCATGTGCAGAAAATAAAAATAAGTCTTCAACAATTGTTTTAACCTCAGTCTTGTTGTTGTGGGAGGCCTGTGCTGGAGCAGTGGGTGTATTTAGGGCTACAGCCATTTTGTTTTTGTTGACTATGTCACATCTGTAAACGTGCTCATATTGGCTTAGCGTACTTTTTTTTTGGTTTTTCAAGACAGGGTTTCTCTGTGGCTTTGGAGCCTGTCCTGGAACTACTCTGTAGACCAGGCTTTAAAACGTGAGTGCACACCTTCTGGGAAGAGCTGTGCCCATTTTGAACTATAATAGCTTGACCTTTGACCCAGCCAGTGTGGAAAAGAGGCAGTCACCACCTGAGCTAGAATAAAAAATAAAAGTAGATAAATAAATAAAATAATAAAATAAAAATTAAAAAGTGCATGTCTGTCTCTGTTTGCTTCTTCTGAATGGAACCCTGTTGGAGAAGAGTAATTTTGCCTTGTCCCCATTTCCAAAATAGAAAAAAAGAAAAAAGTTTGCTCTTGGGCCACTGTGGTGGTGCACACCTTTAATCTCAGCACTGAGGGAGGCAGAGGCTTGAAGCAAACCTGGTCTACACATAAGTTCCGTGCCAGCCAAGGCTACAAAGTGAGACCATCTCAAAATGAATAAATCAGTTAAAATTAAATGGGAAAAATATGTACACTATAAAAGTTACTGTCTTTTTGTTTTAGACTGGGTTTCTCTGTGTAGCCTTGGCTGTCCTGGAACTCACTCTGTAGACCAAGCTCACCTCAGACTCACAGAGATCCACTTGCCTCTGCCTCCCGAATGCTGGGATTATGGGCTACACCACTACTATATTTAAAACTATTCTATTTATTTCCTGTGTGTGTCCACAACTCGCAGTGTACATGGACAATCAGAAGAGAACTTGGGGGACTCAGTTATCTCTTCTCACCATGTGTATATTGGGCACTGACCTCAGGTCATCAGGCTTAGTGGCGTGTCTTGACTTTCTGAGCCGCCTCGGGGACATTCCCTAGGGTGGTGATGTGTCAGGGGTGTGTTTGCACTTTTATCTTTGCTTAGCTGAATGCCCGTAATAGTTCACATGAAAGTCAAGGGGTAGGGCCAGCAGTGTGGCTCAGCAGAGCCTGACAACTTGAGTTTGATCCCTAGAGTGCACATGGTGGAAGGTGATCTATAACCCTGGTTCCAGGGGATGTCATGACTCTGCCTCTTAAGGCACCAGGCAGGTACATGGCGCACAAACATAAATGAAGGCAAAATAGTCATACACATTAAAATAAAATTTTGAAAGTTGAAAAATTCATTAGGTATGTGTCTGTACATGTGTGTGTGGGTGTGCATGCCACACAAATCTGTAAGAGGACGACTTTGTGGGGTCAGTGCATTCTTTCCAAGGATGGAATTCAGGTTGCTAGGCTTGCATGGCAAGCACACCTACCTACTGAGACATCTCCTTGGCTGAGATTACTATTTTTTGTGGGGGGGGGTTTCGAGACAGGGTTTCTCTGTGTATATTTGGAACCTGTTCTGGGATTTACTCTGTAGACCATGCTGGCCTCGAACTCACAGAGATCCACCTGCCTCTGCCTCCTGAGTGCTGGGATTAAAGGCGTGGGCCACCACCGCCCGGCTCTATTATTTGTTCTTAAAAGCAAAAATTCACCAGGCAGTGATGCACATCTTAAATCCCAGCACTCAGGAGGCAGAAGCAGGTGGATCTCTGTGAGTTCGAGGNCACCTGCCTCTGCCTCCTGAGTGCTGGGATTAAAGGCGTGGGCCACCACCGCCCGGCTCTATTATTTGTTCTTAAAAGCAAAAATTCACCAGGCAGTGATGCACATCTTAAATCCCAGCACTCAGGAGGCAGAAGCAGGTGGATCTCTGTGAGTTCGAGGCCAGACTGGTCTACATAATGGGTTCTAGGACAGCCAGGACTACATAATGAAACTCGTCTAAAAAAACTAAAAAGCAAAATTAAATTGAAATAAAATGTCACAGCATTTGCAGAGAGCCTATGGTAAGTCACCTCTAGATTACCTGTAAGGCTTAATGTGCCCCGCATTGTGTGTAAACAGTGGTATGGTTTAGATAGCTGTAGCCTGGTGCTATAGTCCTCAGACTGGGGTTGGTCGAATCCACAGCATTCACAATCTGTGGGTACAGAAGACAAACGGTTACATAGCCGCAGGGTATTGTGGGACTCTACGAAGTTTAGAAACAGCTGTGAAAATCTGGCTAGAATGAGAAGGGAGAAGGATGAGTAGGCGAGGGTAACAAGATGATGGGGTCCCCCGGGCAGGATTTGCTGGGACTTGGGAAGGTCTGTAGACTGCTCCAGGAGGTGGCCTCGAGAAGCGAGCGAGAAAGTGGGAGGTTGAGGTGAGTGCCCTCATCCAGCCATCATCATCATGGAGAAATGGGGTGGGAGTGAGAAGTGGAGGTTCTGGAGAGACTCCGCTGCAAACCAGACTCGCTGTGGCAGGAGGCTAGGAGCGGAGACGGAGAAAGGGTCAAGTCTAGTGCTTCAGTCTAGGCAGGGAAGGAACTGGCCTTGGCTGGAGGACAGCAGAAAGGATGGTTGGGTGGGAAGAGTCTGCTGAGCTGCCTGGAGGCTGGTGTCCGGGCGTGGCAGCCACGCAGTCCCGGGAGCGGTCGCCAGATGGCGAGCACGCCGCGGGAAAGACCCGGGCCGCGGCTTCTCACGCTCCTGCGGCCTGGCCTTGCCCCTCCTCACCTGGGTGTGAGATACATACCTCCGAGGTGTTAGGGCTGGACCCCCCAGGCTCCTCGAGGGCCCCAAAGCCTGGGGTGCCATCTCACATTCTTTGTGTACTTCCCACCGCTCTGTTCCCATCACCTGTATCAGCATCTCAGGTCTCTGCAAAAGTGTCACCTTATCCGGGGGTCTTCCCTGACCACCCTGGGATCAAAACCCCTACCTTGACCCCTCTAAAGCTCATTCTATTCATTTTTTTCTTTTGAAACAAGATCACTCTTTAGCCCAGGCTGCCCTTAGACTCCTGATCCCCCTGCCTCAGTCACGTATGTGCTGGGATGACAGACCTTAGGGTTGTGACCCATACATGTAATCTCTGCACTCAGGAGAATGAGGTGGAGGAAGCAGGAGATTGTGGCCAGTCTGGGCAGAAGGCAGTCCTGTTCCAATTCTCCCACCCCACGAGACAGTAGTGGTAGTCACGTTAGTTCGTTATGGGCACAGGAGTGTTGCAGGGCCCCCTGCTTGTCATTCACAGGGTTCAGAGCGAGAAGAAAAGAGCATAACGGGCACGTGGGACTGATGTGAAAACACCCGTTTTCAGGTCTCTCGGAGTCCTCAGTACAACCTCTGAGGTAGAGACTGTTGCCGCACCATATTACAGAAGAGGAAGCTGAAGGCCAGAGTGGTGGTTGGCCTCGCCTGAGGGTGCACAGCCAAGAAACGTCAGGGCAGAGCAGGAAGCGGGAAAGTCCTGCTGAAGGGTGTGATGTCACTAGTGGATAAATGGGGTTCTCAGGACTCCTAAGCCTCTGTCCCCTAGACCTGCCTTCCTTGATTCTCATGGTCCCCATGGAGCAGGCTCAGCCCCCACGGGGACACCCAGCAGGCTGGGAGGAGCTGTGGGATTGGCCAGGTCAACTTGCCTTCCTTCCCTGCTGGGAGCTCCCAGAACCACCTCTGGGCTACCAAGGAGGGAACAGTGGTGAAAAGCAGATCTCTGAGGGCCCAGGCTCACACTCTAGACAGCAGGGTCCATTGCCCACGACCCTGAGCCCACTCCACGACAGGCGCACGATTGCACAGCTAAATGATGCTTCGTAGCCAGTTAATGATGCTGCTGGGTCTTCTCAGTGGGGCGTGGCTACCCACAGTCTCAGGGAGGCCTGGGGCCCCATCCACCCCTGCTCAGGCCTTGGCTGCTGCCAATCAGAGCTGGACTCTGGACCCTCTGATACCAGCCTCTGCCCTGGGTAGCTGGAAGGCCTTCTTGGGCCTGCAAGACAAACGGCAAGGGACAGGTGGGCTGCAGAGAGGACACAGAGTACCTGCTGGTGTGTCTTTGCCCCTAGCCCCCCAGGAAGTGCTCCAGGAGACTTGTAAGGCTGTGGCCTTTATTCAGGTGAGTTGGTGGTGATGGTGTCTGTGGTGGTGGCAGTGGTGGGCACTCTCTGCATCGTACAGAGCACAGATTATGTGGCCTCAGGCAGATTTGCAATCAAGTCTCAAATCCTGAATCTTCCATTTAAATGCTGATGAACTTCAGGTTCCTTCACTTTCATCTCTTTCAAGTCTATTTTCTTTTCCTCCTCTACACTTTTTTTTGAGACTTGGGCTCCAGTAGCCCAGGGTGACCTCCCCATAGCTAAGCGATCTGAAGATGCTACCCCTGACTTCACCTCATGTGTGCTGGCGTATAGGCATGTGCACACCTCTAGTTATGGGACCCAGGGCTTCATGCATATGAGGCAAGCTGTGCCGTCTGAGCCACATCTCCAGCTGCTGAATCTGTCTTCATACTTAGCAGCCGGGAAGAGGCTGTTGACAAATGTATGTCCCTTGTCCCCTCCAAACCCGCATGGCTCTCACCTTTCTCTGAACAAAAGCCCAGGTTCTCAGAGCCCACAAGGTTCTACATTCTTTGACCTCCCTGATTTTGGCCACTCCCACTCTCCTTCCCTTCTGATGAGAGAGAGAGAGAGAGAGAGAGAGAGAGAGAATGAGACAGACAGAGAGAGAGAATGAGACAGAGAGAGAGAGAAAATGAGACAGAGAATGAGACAGAGAGAGAGAGAGTTTTGCTATGTGTTGCAGACTGCCCTCTAGCTCAGTGGACCTTCTCCTGGGTTCATAGGTGTGAGTCACCATCTTGGAGCAGAGGTGTTGCTATTGTTGTTTTAGCCAGAGTCTTATGTAGCCTGGAGCTGGTTTTAAGCTTCCATCTTCCTCCCTCTGCCTCCTGAATGCTGGGAGTACAGGTGTGCACCACAGCCCAGTGTGTGTGGTGTTGGAGGTAGAACCCAGGACTTCCAAGATGCTAGGTAGGTACTCTACCTATTGAGCTACATCCGCATTCCAGGGCAGAGGTTGTCTGATTTTGTTCTTTCCAATATTCCTGTCCCCGAGAGCTATAAGGGCCAGGCACACAGTGGACACTCTGTGTCTGCTGGGTGAAGGAATGAGTAGTGGTTCATGCCTCTCTGGGCTGTGGAGCAGCTGAACAAGAAATGATCTCACGTCTGCACTCAGTTGGTCCAGAAGGGCTTTGGGAATTCTTATTCTGTGCTGAGTTCAACTCTTGCTTCTTTGTTGGTGTCTGTGGCTTGCCTTCTCTGCCCTTTCCTCACTGCCCTTTAACAGAGGTAACAATCCCAGATTCCTTCGGGGTGCTCTGGCCGTGCTCAGTAGGGAACCGTTTCCCCAAACCCCTGGCTTAGTATTTGCTTATCAGACCTTGGAATTCAGGAGATCCAGAGTGATCTGTTTTGCCCCAAATCTAATTTTTTTTCCTTTCAAGATAGTTCTCACTAAATAGTCCAGGCTGGCCTGGGACTTGTGCTCCCCTGCTTCAGAGTCCTGGGGTCACCATGCCCACTCCACATCCTGCATCTGATGCCTGCCGGCTGATGACTGCACCTAGCAGAACAGAACTCAGCTTCGAGTCTATCTCACTGCTGAGCCCAGAGCTGTACCTGCCCCACACGGCACAAGACGCTTAAGTTGCAGCCTTCCCTGCAGCTGTGTGGTCTCAGGCAGCTCCAAGCCTCAGTTTCCTCATTTGGAAATGGATGTATTATCATTAGCCTCAGCATCACAGGGAAGACAGAACATCAAATCTGGGTTTAGCAGGGGCCAGCATGGGTGTCAGGGATTGTGTCTTTTTACTTCCAGTGCTGGGAGTGGAACCCAGGGAGCTGGGCATGTATAATGAATCACTTGGGTAAGGAGTTCAAGGTCAGCCTCTACTAAAAAATGGGGCCAGGCTAGGCTACATGAGACCTATCTCAATAACAAACGCAAACAAAAAAAACTTGTTTTAAAGGTTTCAAATATCTAGCCCAGCCTGGTCAACAGAGCGAGTTCCAGGGCACGTTCCAAACCCTGTCTTGAAAAAACAAAACAAAACACAAAACAAACAAAGTAAAAGGGTTTCAAGTAGTTCCTTTTTTTCCTTTTTAAAATTTAAATTTTTTTTCTGTATTATGCTAAGCATGGTGATGCTCACCTTTAATCCCAGCTCATGGGAAGCAGAAGCAGGTGGTTTTCTGGGATTTTCAGGCCTGGTCTACACAGCAAGTTCCTAGCTAGCAAGGGTGACATAGCAAGATCTGTCTCAAAAAATATAATTACACTTATTTTGTGAGTACATGTGTATGTATGTGTGCATGGGTGTTCCATGACCCAAGTGTGGAGGGCAGAGGACAGCTCGTGAGAATTGATTCCCTTCATTGTGTGGGTCACAGGAATTGAATTCAGGTAATCAGATTTGGTGGTAAGTGCCTTTGCCCACTGAGTTATCTTGCTGACCCCTGCGTGTGCATGTGTGTGTGTGTTTAGATAGTGTTTCATAGGGGGAGAAATGGTTCAGCAGGTAAAGGCACTTGTCAGCAAGCCTATCTGAATCTGACTCCTGGGACCCACCCAGTGGAAAGAAAGAACTGATCCATGATCTGGCTTTGACTTCTACATGGGCACCATGGCATATAAACGGTACCACCCCCACTCCTGACAAAATAAATTTAATTTTAAACAATAAAAAAGATAGGGCTTCACACTATTCCCCAGGCTGGCATAGAACTCGCTGTGCAGTCAGGGTTGGTCTCAGACTCATGGCAATCCTCCTTCAGCCTTCCAAGTGCTTGGATTACAGGTGTGAGTCACCATACCCCCACTTGATTAGAAACTATTTTAATGTGTATGATTTGCCTAGTGTTAGTGTGTACACCAGTGTGTGAAACCTGACGATGGTGTCAGGCCCCTAGGACTGGAGTGATTGTGAGCCACCATGTAGGAACAGAGCAACCAGTGCTCTTGGCTGACGAGTCCTCTCTAGCCGTCCTCCCTTGACTTTCATTTTTCTCTGGTGCTGGGAATGGAACCCAAGCCTTGTGCATGTTAGGTAAGTGCTCCACTCCTAAGCTACACCCCCAGTTCTGTTTTTCTATTTATTTTCACACAGGGTCTCAGTAAGTTTGCCAAATGGGCCTCGTTCTTGAGGTCCCCAGTCTTGGCCCCAGAAAGGCTGTGATGTACATGTCTACATCACCAGGCCCAGCTTTCCAGTTTCATTTGGGTGATTTTGTATGAGAGTATGTGAAGGTGCACATGTGTGTCAAGGACAGAGGTTGATGTCAGTGTCTTTAACTGCTCTGTTCCTTTTACATATTTTTAAAAATGAATGTTTTGCCCACACACATTTCTGTGTGCTACATGCATGCTTGGTGCCCAGAAGAGGGTGCTACATCTTTGGAGAAGTTGTGAGTTGCCATGTGGGTGCTGGGAATTAAACCCAGGTCTTCTAGAAGAGTAGTTGGTGCTCTTAACTACCGAGTCACCTCTCCAGCTCCCTCACGCTTTATCAGACAAGCACTCTCACTGTACCAGAAGCTCGCCAATTCAGCTATGCTGGGCTGCTCCCTAAGCCCCACCAGGGCTGTCTTCAGTTCCCAGGGCTGACATTACAGGCATGAGTCCCATTTTATGTGGGTGCTGGGGACCTGAACTCGGGTCTTCATGCTGGGACCACATCATTTTACTGACTCTTCCCAGTCCTGGATTTTTGGAGATTTTATCTAAGAAAGAGTCTTGGAAAGGTTGAATAACTTGCTGCAGGCCACACAGCCAAAAGGAGAATTCAGAATTGAAACCCAAGTCACCTGCCATCAGCAGCCACACCTTTATTTCAGGGTAGAAGTGGATGGCAATTATTCTCATCCCTCTGGCCTTGGACCGCGCAGGGCTGACTGTCCCCTGTGTCTGCTTGCAGGTGCTCTCCAGGCCTGGCTGCACAGCTGGCAGGGTCCTTAATCATCTTTGTTTCGGCCACTGTTCCTCCTTCTACATCCCAAGCTCGGATCCCACCCCGGTGGTCCTCTGCAACAGCTGTATGCCGGCTCAAAAGCGCAGGACGTCGGTGGGGCTGTGGTGTGGAGTTGGCCACGGAGCTTCCCCTCGGCGAGTGAGAATGTCAGTCGCTGTGGTGCAGACGTGTCAGTGCCGTCCGAAGCTGTGAGTTGAGCATCGTGGAAGACTGCACAGGACAAGAACCTCGGAAAGACGCAGAGATGCAGTGGAAAGACGTGACCTGAATGATGTACATCAGGTCAAGAGAGCAGAGTTAGGACAGATGGACAGATCCACAAGGTCCTCATCTTGCTCCTGGAACACGAGACATGGTCCCCCAGTCATGGGTTTAGACTACTAATAGTCATAGCATGTGGGGCTGGGGTGTAACTCAGCGGGAAAAGCCTTGCCTACCATGCACGGCATGAAGCCCTGGGTTCCATTCTTAGCTGGGGATATGTGGAGGACAAAGGTGAAAATTAGTGCCCTGTGAGGGAGAGAATATTCCTTTCATAAGCACTAACTCACATCATCCTCAAGAATTACTCCTCAGCAGTCCTGCAGGGTAGGATTTCACCATAGGTCATTTTGCAGACGAGGAAACCGATGCCATTGAGGCATTGTTACTTTTTTGGGGGGGGTCGAGACACAGGCCTGCGCACGCGCAGCACAGCTTCCTGCTAAGTCCCTCCCCCAGCCTGGGGTGCCGCTGTTGACCACGAGGTGGCACTGTGTCTCTCTGTCCGGGCCAGACACTCCTGCTAGGATGACAGCACCACCCAAACCCGGACACTCAGCAAAGATGACCCCGTTCTAGGGACACCAGAAAAACAGCAGCAGCAGCAGCAACAACAACAGAAAAACATGGCAGGCAAGCGGGAAGCAGCTGCTTGGAAAACCTGGTCCCAACCAGAGGCGACCCTGAGTGTGCGCAGCTGCCTCTCTCAGTGACAGTGGCTGGGGTTTCCCTTATTGCCCCACCCGAGTCCCCGTAGCAGCCCCACGCCCAGCCTGGCATTCCACGGGAATCATAAAGGTTGGCCAAGTCCAGCTGTGCGTGCGTCTCTCTGACTAGGGTTTCCTGAGTAGGGGGCTCCTTCCTCAGCTAGGGGGCAAGGTGTGCAGCAGCCAGGCGGCCTAGCTCTGGGCGGCTGGAACCAGGGCTCTGGCAGATGGGCCCGTTTGGCAGAGACTCAGAGACATGTGGCAGCATTGCCTCCAAATGTCCCCACCCCCAGTGCAGGGTGGAGGGAACTGGTCAAGTGCCGCCCCCGCCCTTCTTCCTGCCTCAGGAAGGAAGGCTCCAGGTGAGGGGAACAGGAGGACCCCCCTGCAAGGAAACAGATGGGACAACATGGGTTGGGAGCTGCGACCCCTGACCTCACAGGCCCGAACAGAGGGGTGGGAACCTGCCTGACTGCCAGCTCCCAAGAGCATCCTAGACGGAGTGTCATGGAGAGCCCTGGGGGTGGGGGGCACCCTCCTGCCTGTCCCTAGAGCTTGGTGGCAAACCTCATGCAGTGTCTGAGCTGGCAGCTCAGCCCTGGCACCCCTTTTCTGGCGGGCACAAGATGCCTGCATCCCTCCACCTCAGCTGTGCCTACCTCCTGCCAGCCTGGAGAGCCAGCTGGGAACCTTGGTGCCAGGGGGGGCTAGAGTCACTGCGCCCTCCCAGGCAGTGCAAATCGGCCCCCGCTGCTGCCCCCCAGGACCAGTAATGGGTGGGTAATGAGTGCTGGGGGAGCGGGGGGAGGGGCGGGGAGGCAGGTGCCACAGACTCTGGCACCGGGGGCCGCTAATCAGGTTTGCCAACGCCATCTGTCATCATGCGAGCATCTGGGGCTCAAGGTGACCCTGTCACCCTCAGTTACAATTATGAGTTTGGCATCTGTATTAAAGCCCGCCAGCCGGCCAGGCAGGGGAGGGTTGGGGTGGGTAAGGGGGTGCACGGTGAGCCCCGTCCCTGGGGTCTGGTTCCCAGGAGTTGTGTAGCTGCCAAGACATGAAGCTTCTCTGCACTGTGTATGTGTGTGTGCTCATACAATATGAGTATACACACGCCCATCCTAGCCTCCTTAGCTATTCTCCCCTAGTGTGTCGGAGCACAGGACTGGGGATGGCAGGGTTTGTTTTTGAGTGTCTGAGGGTTTGGTAAGGTGGGGGAGGGGAACGGCTACAACACTGGGTGGGTGCCTAGGTAAGCAGGTATGCCTAAAGAGGAGTGGGAACTTAATTTGGTGTGTGTTAGGGTGTTGGTGCTTGGAGTGTGTGTGTCTGTGGGTGTGTACCAGAGGACATGTATGCTGTAGCTCTTACAGTTATAGACTGTGTGTGGTGGTGGGTGTGAATCTGTGAGATAGTCGAGAGAGAGAGAGAGAGAGAGAGAGAGAGAGAGGAGAGAGAGAGGGAGAGAGAGAGAGAGAAGCAGCTGCAGCTGGCAGAGGCTGTGGACATCCACCCTTGATTCTCTCCTTCCCCTTCAGTCTGTTCCTGCTCTCAATAGCCCAGCTCTATCCAGAGAGTTCGGACAAAGACCCAGGGTTCCAAATATTACAGGCCTGTTTTTTGTTTCCCTGTTCTTGGAACTGTATTCTCAGTTCAAGATTCCAGTTCTGAACAATGGAATTGAGATTTTCCCCCTCCCCCAAGACAAGGTTTCTCTGTGTAACAGACCTGGCTGTTCTGAAACTCACTCTGTAGACCAGGCTGGTCTCAAACTCATACAGATCCTCCTGCCTCTTCCTCCTGAGTGCTGAGATCAAAGGCGTGTGTCACCACTGCCTGGCAGATCTAGACTTTTGGATTCTAGAAAATGAATCTGGGTTTTAGATTCTGGGTCCTGAATTCTTGGATCTGGTTTTCTACATCTCAGAACTATTGGCATCTAGAGTCTTCTTTTTTCTGATGCTGGAGACAAAACCTTGCACATACTAGGTAAAAGCTCTACTGCCCATACCTGTCCCCAGAATTTCATTGGAGGATTCTAAGCAGGTGCTCTACGGCTCAGCCACATCCTTGAGCCCCAGAACCTAGACTGTGATTATGAATTCTAGGACATAGATTACGTAGTCTGAGTTCTGGATCTGGCCTCTTTATCTCTGTGTGTTCATCTTGGACTTCTCTGCCTGGAGTTCTATAATTAAGCCTTCAATCACAACTCCTAAAGATCAGTGTAGAGACGACATTTGACCACCAGGGGCCGCCCTTGGCCTAGATTTGGGCTAGACTGCCCTAGCTGTGGGGCCACAAAGACTGGCGTGACCCAACTGTTTGAGGGAGACTGGGAGTAACTTTCTTATTCTCCTCCTCCACTCCAAACTGCATGTGAGGACCCATGGTCTTCATTTCCCACCGCTCAAATCTGGATAATGAGCCCAGTGCCCCCACAGTCCTACAAAAGTGTCTCTTGGACAGGTCCTAGGATGTTGAAGAACATCTGGAAAGGAGATGTGTGGCCCCTTGTGACTGCAGTCCCTGTAACCTATAAAGGCATGTAATTTTTTTTGAGACAGAATATCCTCTATGTATCCCTGTCTTTGAACTCACTCTGTAGATCAGGCTGGCCTTGAACTCACAGAGATCTGCCTGCTTCTGCCTCCAGAGTGCTGGAATTAAAGATGTGTGCCACCATGCCTTGGCTACCAATGTGTTCTCTGTCTCTGAGGTATTAATCTGATGTATAGTAGAGTTCCTGTCATATGTTATATGTGCCCATGATTATGTCAAGAGGTGGCCATAAGCACTGTAAGGACTAATACCGGGGGAAGGTATTCTGGAGTCAGGAGCAGTGTCAGGAAGGCCATGTTTCTATATGAACAATGCCTTAGTAACGGGACAAGGTGGACAATCTGGGAGTGTCAAGTTGAGTCAGCGGAGAGGGGACACCGCAGTGAGGACTAGAAACTTGAAGCAGCGATCAGGGGTGACTCTCTAGGCCTCTCTTGGGACATTCCCTGTGTCTAGATACATCTGGCTCTGTCTGTCAACCCATGAGCAGACCCACTAGCCTCTCTGAACCCAGATTCCTCTAACTTGTGGTCCCATCCCTGCCTCATCCTACAGCCAGGCACATCAAGGAGCATGGTGAAGCCCTTGTGTCTGGGTGCTCTCCTTCATCTTCCTCACTGGCTCCTACGTCTGTCTGGATGCTCTCCTGGCAAACTCGTTCTCCACCTTCTTGCTGGCCCTGCTTTAGTTTGGTCTCCCTCCAGCCTTTCTCCTCTGTGTACTCTCTCCAGGAAGTTACTCTCATATCCCCATCTCTTCCTCTTGGATTCTAAACATTACTTTCTCCATCCATGTCTCTCCCACTTGCCCCTTTCTCTAGCCCACGCATGTGGTGTGTGTGTGCGCGTGCCACACACGTGTATGGAGGCCAAAGGTTGACCTCAGTTGCCTTCCTCAAGAGTCTCCACGCCTTTCCTTCTCAGACTGGGTGTCACTATGTAGCCTTGTTTAGCCTGAAACTCTCTCTGTTGACCAGGCTGGCCTGGAATTCACAGAACTCTGCCTGCCTGTACTGGGACTAAAGTTGCTCACCACCACACCCAGCTTCCCGCCTTATTTTTTCAACACAGGGTCTTTTGCTGATTCGGGAAGGCTAGCTGCAGCCTTCCCTGTTTCCACCTGCCTCTGCCTTCCCAGGCTTCCAAGCCTGTGCTCCCATACATGCCTGGTTTTGTACATGGGTGCTAGGGAGCCGAACTCAGGCCCTCATGATTGCCCTTTACCAACGGAGCCACCTCCTCAGCTTCTCCTCCCTGCTTCATCACCCCCCCAGCCCGAGACAGGGTCTCGCCATGTAACTAATGTCAGCCTAGAACTCTTGAGCCTCGGCTACCCCTGTAGGATTTACACGTGTGTGTCACTGTGTTAGTCTGTCCCCTTTCTCTTCCTTATAAGACCTATTTCTTCCACTCCGCCTTCTCTTCCCGTGTCTCCCAGCCCTAAATCTTTTATGTCTCTGTCCACCTCTTCCTTCCTATCTTCATCTCCGCATTTGTCCCTCTATCACTGTCTCTCCATATTTGTTTCACTCCATCTCCTGGTGTCTTTCCTTCTCTCCATCTCTGCCAGCCCGGGTGGGTCCGGGTGGGTCCGGGACAGCCCAACCGGGGCGCCGCTGTGAACAATGCGGCATTCAGGAGGCCGGCCGGCGCCATGGCAA